>JARVZY010002995.1:0-45540 GCA_030686995.1 Artemisia argyi
GGCTGCGCCATATAGATGTCCTCATCTAGGCGACCATTTAAGAAGGCGGTTTTGACATCCATTTGCCAAATCTCATAGTCATAGTAAGCGGCTATGGCTATAAGAATCCTAATAGCCCTAATGTCAGCTACAGGAGAAAAGGTCTCCTCATAGTCAACACCAAATGTTTGAGTATAGCCTTTAGCTACCAAACGGGCCTTATAGGTGTGTACAATGCCATCCATATCAGTCTTTTTCTTGTAGAGCCATTTACTCCCAACTAACTTGGCACCCAGAGGCAGCTCTACTTCTACCCAGACTTCATTGTCTCTCATGAATTGCATTTCCCCATTCATAGCAACCTGTCATTTCTCCTTTTCAGGACCATTCATGGCAGCCCTATAACTAGTAGGTTCATCAAGATCCCCTAGTATAGTTTCCTCACACTCTACGTTAAGACATAGACGTTCAGGAGCTTTCACAGTTCTTACAAATCTGCGAATAGGAACCACTTCAACTTCAGGTGGAGGACCTAAACTTTCAGGTTCCACAGGAAGTTGGCTAGTGTTTTCAGAAGGTGTTACATCTTCTTTACCATCTTCTAGATCATATACTCTCCCACTGAATTCTTGAGATATGAGCTCCTTTTCCAAGAAGTCTCCATACCTTGCAACAAAAACTTTGTTTTCAGGTGGGTAATAAAAGTAGTAACCCATTTTTTCCTTTGGGTATCCTACGAAGATGCACTTTACAGATCTTTGTTGAAGTTTATCTGCTGAGTCACGTTTAACATACGCCTCGCAACCCCAGACCTTTAGATAAGACAAGTTAGGAGCTTTTCCAGTCCATAACTCGTATGGTGTCTTATCCACCTTCTTAGTTGGAACCATATTTAGAATGCGAACCGCAGACTCTAAGGCATAATCCCAAAACGAAAAAGGAAGAGTTGTTAGACTATACATAGATCGTATCATGTCTTGCAATGTACGATTCCTTCTCTCAGATACTGATGAGGCGAAAAATGATCCGTTTTTAGGGGGTCATTTAAGCCGAAATTGGAATTTATTTGATCAAATATTGCCCTAAATCGTTCCTTTTGTGATTTTAGGTACTTTTGGAGTGAATTCTGGAAAAGGAAGCATTTTGGACGTTTTTGGAGCATAAAAGTGAAGAAAACGGCAAAGTCTTAATTTTCCTTGCTGGGTACAGTACCTGACGGCGTCAAGAGGATTTTGATGACGGCGTCAAGAGTAAAAATGGTGACGGCCCAGCGAAAACGTGACGGCGTCAAAGTATGGCCGTCAAGAGTAAAAGTGGTGACGGCCCAGAACAACATTACACATGACGGCGTCAGATCTAGATCTAGGCAGTCCGAGAATATTATGGGCGGCGGGTTGATGGCGTCAGAAGTTTCTTCTTGACGCCGTCACCTTAGGAAATCTATATATAGTTTTTGTTATTTTCATTCTAAAGGAGAGGAGAATTTTAGGGTCGAACTTAATAAACCCTAGCACGACTTTTACAGTATTTTCAAGGGTTTTCACCCCTTGAAACCTTTCATGTTCAATTGAGATAAGTATCCTTTCAATTCATTCAATATGTCTATGTGTTGTTTGAATATATCTTATGCTTGTCTTGATTTTAACATGCTAGGCTAGATCTTTTGTGTGTTTGCTTAGATGTAATGAAACCTAGATGTTGATTATAGGTTGATTGCTTGTTTATAGTTGTAATGGATGAATGATTTCGATGTTAGGCTTAAGAAAACTGGCAGATCTCCATTGTGTAACTTGCTTGAACGTCTTAAGAAACATGAACCAATGCGTACTAGGTTTTTATGGTTGTATTTAATGCATGAGCGAATTCTAGTGATCCCATGTTAGGAGCTTCTTGCAGGCTCGACATAGGAGTGAAGTAGGAGCTTATAGAGTTGGGGAAGTACGTACGCCACCCCACGATTGGTATTAAGGAATATAACCTGTCATCCACGCAACTGTAACAAACAATTAACCTATAAAAGATATCTAGGGAGTAGTGAAATCTAAGTAAACACAATTCTCCCATCTATTGTTCACACCGTATTAGTAATTAGCTTTATTTTACATTTCTGTTATTTTATTTTGATTGCATATTTAGTTATTGGGTTAGTTGACTAGCAACTAATTCCGCCCACTCTTCCAAAACCCGAGATTTTACTTGCTTTCATAAAAATATAAAAATACAAAAAGAATCATCCCTCACCTCTAGACCTAGTTTTTAGGCTTTCTAATCCTAGCGACACTATTCCTGAGTTGAACGATCAATCCCCTGTACTTGTCACTATACTATACTACAACGATCAGGTACACTGCCTGGTGGGGGTTGTAAGCTTCTCGAGATCCCTCGAGAGGTAAAGCCTGGTGCAATTCCCACGCATCAGATACACCATTTTGTTGTGGAGTATATGGAGAATTAAGGTGATGGACAATTCCCTCCTTAGCTAAGTAATCTATAAACTCTTGACTCAGGTATTCACCACCTCTATCGGATCAAAGAGCTTTAATCTTCTTTCCAAGTTGCAACTCTACTTCTGCTTTAAACACTGTGAATGTTTCAAATAACTCATGCTATGTTTAAGTAAATAAACATAACCATAACGGCTGTAATCATCCGTAAATGTTAAGAAGTAGCTAGCACCTCTCCTTGACACATGTCTAAGTGGTCCACACACATCTGTGTGAATAAGACCAAGTAGATCATTCGCCCTTTCAATTCTATTCTTAAAGGGTTTCTTTGTCATCTTCCCAACAATACAAGATTCGCACTTATCAAATGATTCATCATTGATCTTTTCTAAAAACCCATCATGTGGCAGCATTTCCATGCGAGCCTTGCCAATGTGAGCAAGTCGAAAATGCCAAAGATAAGACGAATCCAGACCTTTCTTGATTCTCTTATTATTGATGCTATACATTTAATTATTTTTAACAAAAACATTATCATTATCATTCATATCAATCTCAAAAATACCATTCACAGCAATAGCATTAAAATAAAAAACACCATTTAAAGAAACTGAAATTCCATTGCTAGTAATATTATGATCAAAACCAAGGTTCAACAAACATGAAAATGAAATTACACCTCTAACAATTGACGGTGCATAATGACAATTATTTAAAGATAGTACTAAGCCCGAAGGCAACACTAAATTAAAAACTCCTATAGCTTCAAGTCTCTAAGCCACCTTAACTGGTTCTGGTTCAGTTTGGGCAGGCTCTTCTGGGCAACTAGTATTCAAGTAATTGAGTTTTCCGGTCGCCCTCAAGACAATTCTGAGTGAACGGTACCAATCATTGAAATTCTTTCCAGTCAATTTTTCTCTTTCAAGATGACTCTTGAAAGCAGAAATCACAGATGGGTTATCGAGTTGAGCCATATCTACAGATAAAAGTTCAAACATTAGTATTTTCGATAATTAATATCTCCAAGAAAATATAATACCCAAGGCTATGTTCATATAACCAACTAATTTTCTTGAAAATCTAGGATCCAACTTTACATAGATTCCACCACATCAGTTGATCTGCTAGTGGTGAAAGTATAAAAGATGGTAATCTGTCAAACAATAATTGGCAAACAAGATTTCCAATTCCTAGATCATTATGGGATTTACATCAAATTGATTCATCAATTAGCCTTGTAAGCATGTTTCATCCCATCTCATGCCTTAAGTTCTAGGTCTCACGCACAACTTAATTAAGTCGTCTACCTTAGAAACTGTAAAATTACTATATAAGGTCTCACGCATTAACAAAATTTTACCTTGTTATAAAAATTTAGCCTAGGTCTCACGTTTACTAAATTAGAATTCCAAGTGTTCTTTATAGATAGATGGCATGTAACTTAAATTTTAGGGTATTCAATTTTGATGTGTCAATCAAATTATGTATAAAGATGCATGCACTCATCTTTATAGCATAAGTTTTCAAAGCCTTTTTATAACCAATTCTTAAGATTAATACAAAAAGTTTTACTTGAGGTAAAATACCTTAAGATGACTTTGTAAAAGAATGATTTTAAAAGAAAATCGTTTAAGACGTAGTTGTAAGTGTGATAACCAAGGCAGACTCTAAGGCTCTTTCCAAGCCTTCTTACCACGACTATGAATTTGTCTTAAAGGAGTTACTTTTAAAACCATGTGTACAAAATATCAATCAAGCAAAAGTTTATGGATTAAATCTTAAAACATGTAATAAAGTATGAATCTTGCTAGTCTCGCCTTGGAGCGAATTACCGTGCGAAGCGAACCGTTGTTGGCACATAAGACACCACAAGATTCAATCTTTATCACTTAAAGTTTCACCATTATTAGTCCATATTATTTTCTTTATAAAAAATTACCCTTTTATTGCTTACATCATGTCCAACAATTAAAAAACAATAAAACAAGTAATCAAAGACAAATCAATACAACTAATAACCATAACAATTATAAAGGTGAAACGCATAGCCACATGCAATCTTGATTAGAAAAGATCCTAACAAAATCAATTCTAGGTTTTATATGCATATAATCAACTAGGGCCTTCACCTCTTGAAGAAGGTGAGCCACATGCATTGACAAGTCAATTGCGTAGGCCAAAGTCAATCACATACCACATAGCACATAAATTGATTTTAATATATATATTGAGATCTTCCCTAATTTTAGATCTATCTAAACATGTGACAATAATAATAAATAATTAATAGATCCATGATTAACATGCATATTTTGTCAAGGATTAGCATAACAATTACCACGTAGGTCACAAGATACGTTCAAATAACCGGTTAATGACCTAGGGTTTCTAATTAATTACCAATAATCAATTAAAACCACAAAACCCTAATTAGGATTTCATGGAAAATCGACCCCCCCCCCCCCCAAATTAGGGTTAGGGTTTCGAATTTTTCAAAAAAAAAATTAGAAGAAAAACCCTAGATCAAAACATGTATCTAAAACAATTAAAGATCCGATTTTTATTACGTTTTAGTAATCAATTACATGTTATACATGGCTCGTGATGCCACTGTTAGAATATGACAATCAAAGAACACGTATTGCGGAAGCTAGGATCAAGTATAACACATAAATATTAACTAAAACATAAATAGGAACGTACCTTTTAGCACTTCAATAAACCTTGAACTTGCGTAATATTATATCAATGATAAACCCCTTACCGTTTTGTTTATCGATCTCTTGATAATAACTATAGTGAGTTATTACCTCGTTCTTGTACACACAAATTAATAACGAATTACATTGATTGCAAGATCAAACACAAGTATTGTTTGGATGGAAAAAATTGACCCAAACCCTAATGGTGTTTGGTTCGATCGGTTTTACAAAGACAAGAGGAAAAGAAAAACTTTAGGGTTTTGTGTGTGCACAAAAGATGTGAATGAATGAACCTAGGCCTTGTATATATACTTGTAAAAACTTGGAAGACAAGTTTGATGTGGGTTGGGTTTCCCCTAGCCCTTGTCGACCGGCCATAGGAGTCCAAGGGGGATTCCGGATCCTTCTTGGTTCCTATTTTCATTCTTAGTCCTTTTCTTTTCCACTTAATGATAGTTAGTACTTACGGTTAATAACTAACGACCATTTAGTCCTTGTACTTGCGTTATTAATAAATATACATAACAATTAACATTTATTAATATTTAATTCTCATTTGCAATGTGTGCAATCCCGAGGTCTCGAGTTCGATACTAGTCATTTACATATTAATATTTATACGTACATTTAACAACATTGTTACTCAAATTTGTAGTAGTGTGAAGTATGGTTTCTATAACTTCCTGATGGCACGTCTCAAACCTCATTAGTTTTATTAACACTTTTATCCGGGGGTGAGCTTTTGTCGAGCAATTTGAGCTCGAACTCAACTCAATCCCATTTGAGTTTAACTTTATCAAGCTTATGGCTTTAGTTCTTATCGATCTTTTCAAGCTTTCAAGTCATATATATGTAGTGTATGATCATGTATTATTTAGTGGCCATCTCAAGTTGTGATCGAGCTTTGTAGCCTTTTAAGTTATACATGAGGTTGTATCTATATTATTTTTATGTAGTTTGAAGCAGCGAAGATATTGTTGATCGCAAAACAAGGCTTTAGGAAGAATGCTAAAGGAATAGAACTCGAAGAAATCTGAAAAAATATCATCAGTCAAGTCAATTGGGGAATAGGGTTAGGGATACAAGAGATAATCGGATTCTTGCAACCCTTTTCCCCTATTTAGATACATTTTACCATAACTTGATATCCAAGAAAATTAGTTTCGTTATACCTCATGAAAACACCAGTCATCTGTATGTTCAATACCAAAAAATATACGTAGTAATACTTTGAGGTTCCTTGCATTCCAATCAACCTGAGCAATGCTAAGAATAACGGCTTCGAGGCAATTGAACTGAAATAGATGAAACACTTATATCTATCGTCATTCATACCACTGACGAGTCCTGGCAACACGAATATTTATATCAGCTTCACACTTGAAAATTCCACCATGACAATATGTTGGGAATTATACTAACAGTTAACACGGCTAGTATGAAGATTACAACTGCTGAAGAATGCACTAGCAGTAGAAACTCATTGCCACTGCTAGTACATATTATTACCACTGCTATTGGGATAACTGTTAGGAAACTTGTATAGATAAATATAGAATAGATTTTGTGTATATCTTATTCTATTATCATTATACGTATCTTGTAGAAGAGGACTCCTTGTGCTATAAAAGGAGGTCCTAGGTTAAGGTTTGAGATACGTTTTTCTTAGAGCTTCAAGGTTGTAACCCTAGTGATACAAAGATCACTCGTATTATTATTCTTAATAATATTTGAGCTAACAGTTTGGTTCACTCATTGTTCTCATTCATATACAACTGTTTTATTCACAAACAAACTTCTAAGTATTACTAAGTAGATTCCGCATACTTGGTGGTATAACTCAAAGTATCATTCTAACACAAATCAAGGTGTTTAGATCCATCACAATATCTTCTCCCGCTAATATTTCAGGGGTAACATGTAAATACAGTCGGTAGAAAAAACTTCAAAAATAAATCAAGATTTTTATTTATTCAGAATTTAAATGTTCATCGAACCGAGCTCAAGTTTCCCCTATGCTAAAGGAAAATTTTTAATACCCTGAACTATTAAAGATAGAGCATGGTACCGTCAAGAGCTTTTGAAGAATTATAGGTTATCGGCTCAATCATAACTGCTGGAACAATTACTCGTTCGTTGCATGGGGTAGGCCTTGGGGAAGTAAGGGCGGAGCTTAGTGAGGACTGGAAAGGGTCCCGGCCGTCTAGGATTTAGCTCGTTAGTATACTTTTTCGCGATTTCATGTGTTATTTATTTTTATTATTTTTTTCCCTTTCATCTCGGCCCTCCCATCTAATGTTTTTTTGAAAAAAAATTTGTTTCGACCCTCCCACAAAATTTTTTCTAGCTCCGCCACTTAAAAGGCTAGTCATCACCCAAAAAGGTTGCATGAGGTCAATGGTAATTGGTTTGTGTGGTAGTTGGTTTAACCTCCGTGAATTAATCGTCAAAAAGTCGAAAAACATGGTTACTCAAAAAGAAGAAGAGAAGAAAAAAATGACTAGGTAGAAGTTCTACTACTCGGGTGCTACTTAGGGTATGTTTGGTGAAAGTAACTGTTGATAGAACTGAAGATGGTGCTGGAGATGGTGGTGGTGCTGGAGATTGTAAAAAGAGGTTATTTTTATAAGCTATATGAAGTAACCTTTTGTTTTAAGAGATTATGGAAGATTATTTTTTTAGAATCTCTTATAAGTTAGTCTGCCAAACAAAGATTATTTTTTAAGTGGCTTATTTTTTGAAAAAATAAGCATAATCTCTCAATAATCTTGTGTGCTAAACATAGCCTTAATAGTTAATCTTGTAGGAAATTTAACAGAAAAAGTAAGTACAATGTCTTCAAACTTGAAATATGCATATGGGTATAACTACCAGATAAGGGTAGAAATGAGCTAACTTGAACCCTATCTCGTCAAAGCTTGAGCTTAAGCTTGGCGCATTTAAGTTTACTAGACGAATACTCGTGCATAACAACAGGATTTTATAGCGGCAGATAATTGTAGTGAATAAAAAAAGTTTATGGATAATAAACGAAAAATAATAAAAGTGTAAGAATTTGGTTATGGTTATAAACAAAAATAGTAATAAAGGTTCATGGTTTCCATATATAGTTTTTTTAATTTTTCACATTTAAGAATATTAGTTTTTCCTTTATATATAGTATAGATATAGATATCTATAAGGGTCGAGCTTATTTTTAGTCTTATGCTTCTAGCTCGAGTTCGGATCATGACATATTTTACAAGCTTGGGTCTGTTTCAATTTATGATATGCCCAAATGAAATAAACATTGACTTGAGCTCGACTCGTTAAATACATTAAGCTCAAGCTTGTCTATTAGACTTGTTTATACATGTACATCTACAATTATACGGTATATAAATTATGTTTACGTATATAAATTACTAGTTATAAGTCCCGTGCACGCACGGGGTTTACATATAAATCAAATTTATTTCAAATTTTTAGTTTATTATATGGACATATAAAAATTTACTCGTGAAAATTGTGATATAAGTATAACTAATAAATATGCATGAGTTTTTCATTATGTAATAATATCTATGAATATTTTGTAAAAAAATTTATTGGATGAAAAATTTAACTTTGTTTAGCTAATATAGATGTTGAGCTTGAGCTTGATGTTGTTGTTTAACTTTAACTATTGATATCATGTTGTACAAAATGCGTGAGTTTAGTAGCACATAATGAGTATTGATTAAGTTAAAATATACTCCGTAAAGTTTTTTAAAAAGGTTTTTCTGGAAATCCGTATATAAACCTTATATAATAATTACATGAGTTATTTTTATAAGTACAATCACGTATATTTATTTTCATATCATAGTTACGCATGCTTACCATTTGATATTTATATTATCGTTACTAATAATTTAGCCGTATTTAATTTTCATACCCATGTACGCATAAATTAAATTTTTAAATAGGATAACATGAGTCCCTATTTAACGGATATAATAAAAAAATATTTTAATAGATGAAGGTTTAAAACTAATATTTATTTTAAAAATATTTAACGTTTGACTAATTCGTATATTTACAAAAATTTGTAATTTTAATGGATGAAAGTCTGAAACTAATACTAATACTCATGTAATTGTAAACAAAATTCATATTATAAAGTCTATGGGGTTATTTGTTTATTATCTAAAGTTATTAAAAAATATGGAGACTTATAATTTTACACTTAACTCTATATAATATATTTAAAATTCAACCACTAAAGTTTTATTAATTACCTCATCTTTTTTTTTTTTAAGTTTTTATTCTCATAAATTTGACATCTATATATTTTTATGTGTTTTTTTCCTCAACCAAATTCTCCACCAAATTTATTAAAATTTGAACAAAAAACAATTCAATTTTGACTTTTTATTCGCTAATCATATTGCTTGATTTCGCCTATGTGTCAAAATCGAGCTATACTATTGGTCCAAATTTTTTTCCAATAAGAATGATTTTTCAAAATAACTCCGAAATGATGTAATTCTTTTAGTATATAAAATATGTTTACAAATATACGTATTTCTCAGGATTGTTTGGGCTTAGTCTAATTGAGCCTTGGTATGAAAGTTAGGCTCTAACTCGGTTATTAAATGAGGCTTCTGTTAGAATATTAGTATCATGACAATCATATAAATAGGTAAACACATATGCGGAAGCGTAGGAACATCTATAACATATTAAAGATTAACATAAATTAAATAGGAACACACCTTTAGTGATTCTAGCAAAACAAGAATCAATTATTAATCTTGAACATGTGATGAACCCTAATTAGGGTTTATATGGATCAATGATTAACCCCTTACCATTTTGTAAATCGATCCCTTAATAATTACTATAGTGAGTAATTACCTCGTTCTTGTACACACGTACTATAACCAAATTAATGTTAATGCTAGTTAATGTAAACACAAAAGTTTGTTTTATAAAAAACAAAACCAATCGACCATATGGTAGGGGTACACGATCGGCAAAGACAAGAAGAAAAAGAAAACAAGTTTAGGGTTATAGTTAGTGCACAAAAGGTACCAAAAATGAACCCCTAAGCCTTGTATTTATACTAAGTGAAACTTGGAGAACAAGTTGGCTTGGGATTGGGTTTCCCCTCCCTACCACGACCGGCCACAAGGCCCAAGGGTCCTTCCGGATCCTTCTCGTGTCCAATTTTCACTCTAGTCCTTGTTCTTTGATACCTAATGATAGTTAGCCAATTCCGTTAACTTCTAACAATCGTTAGTCATTATTTTGTGTTTCTAATAATTAAACATACATAACATTTTACATATTAATTATTATTCATTAATTCCTTCATACGTAATGTGTGCAATCCCGAGGTCTCAAGTTCGATTCTAAACATATGTTTATTAATATTTATCCACAAACTTCAACAACTCACACTTGGATATCTATTAATAACATAATGACATTGGTATGCGTCTAGTAACACGCCAATGCCCCTAGTTCAACTCGAGGTAGGTTTCCTGGAAAAACCTATAATGATTCATCATTATTATTATTATCATCCTTTTGTTTCTAATACCACGTTAATAAAGATATGGATCTTAGTCATTCTTTAATTAACAATTCTGTTTCTCGTTGTTTATGATCGAGCAAGATTACCAAAACATCTGAACGTATTCCATATAGACTTTGGGCGTGCGCACGCAAACATCTTGTCAACCCTACGAGGGGCCAACAGTATTAAACTTCAAAACAAATTTGAAGGAACAAATTCTTTATTGACTACAAGAATAACCCATGGACTTTGCAACACTTCTGAAAACAATCCTTATAACTCCCTGTTACGGTGAGCGGTAGATTGCTTTACAAAAATGCACTACATCCATGACACTTATCTGGTATCTCAAGTCTAAGGATAACAAATTCATGATTTACTTAATGACAAGATCCATAAAGTAAAATCATGTCGTTGGGATAAGTCCTATATTCAATTCATTGAATATCATGTGAAATTGACATGTCAACGCATCAATATACTTTCAAGTATATTCTAATCAATACTCATATTTGTCTTAGTTTAATGATATTCCCATATCATTAATTGACAACGGACAATTTAGAATAACATAAGTTATTCACGGATTTAAACATGCAAATATAGGACACAATTTATTATCAATGAAAACAAACGTACTAAGTACTTTAATTCATTATAACTAATAATTGTTTAATGTCGTTTATCCAAATACTAAATATATCAATGCATGATAATTATAGTTGATAAATTTTGTCTCAAGTACTTACTTGTTTACAATTATGCCTCACGTAATGACAATCATACTTGTTGACAAGGCATTTATTTCAACTAACTTTGATCTATCCGAATTTTGAAAATACTTATTTCAAGAATTCAACTAGTGAAGTTCTTGTGTGTGTACATCCAACTATCTTGATATAGCAACACAGTATTTCACAAATGGTGTGACGTCCTCAATCACCAATTTATGACAATCAAACTTTCAAACATTTTAAAGTTTAAAGTATTCTAATTCTTTAATGCATAATGCAACTATGCTCTTAGTTGAGCACAACTAGTTCACATGGCTATTAACAAGGATAAAATCCTTCCATGACTAGTTGTTGAGTGTCATCTCAATTAAACCAGCATCATTGTATATAAACCACAATATCCTCTTTAAAATTTCCGTAAACTTAATATCCATTGTGTAATGTTTGACGCCTTCCAATCTTTCAAGATTTATTGTCAACTATAACAATTACGCAACAATTTGCCATATTGTTTATACTTAGAATTTAGGAGGTATTCCAGGTTGATGATCATTTATTCTAAGTCCAAACATATTCCATTAGAATATTCATCACACAAGATATCAACTATTGTTAAATCATTAAGCATTTAAGCATGATACAACAATAATATGATGCACATGAAATTCCTTCAATCAAACTTAGATTTTATTCATGTTTTATCTTTACAAATATGTATATCCATATATAATATTCTATTTAGAATTGTTTACCGCACATATTTATTAAATAATAAACTTTTGTTCCAAGGTTGTATGTTTTATTTTCTAAATCTTTCAAATAAAGTTTCATTCCAAAACTAAGTCTAACATTTTAGTTATATGGAATGTTACTCTACAACATATATGATTTAGTAAATCAAACATACTACTCCCACTAGCTTTCAGAAATACTTAGAAATTATCTTATTTCAATTATAAATCAAAACATGGATATAATAATTAAACAAAAGATTAATCTCCTAGATGCTTGCATGTATCCATTCATGGATTATTGCACTTTGTACACTTCCAAAGATTTACTTGAATTCATAAACTCCTTTTGATTACTTACTGTCCTCGCTCAAGTAATTATTCAAGAAAGAGTTTTGATATTAATTGTCAAATTTCATATATATGAAAATAAGCATGACAATTACCATCTTTGTATCTTTAATGTTCTTAAGAAAGAGTATTCAATCATAGTTAATTGCTTAAGTATGATTAATAATCTTGTCATAAGACATACATTAAGATATGTGTACAATTTTGTCCATATGATTAAAACACAAAGATTTAAACCACTAAGGTTACATTATCTTTGAATAACCTCATCTTCATTCTCTAACCATTAAGAATTAAGATAAACCAAATTTTAAATTTGAATATCTTTATGACCAGCATCTATAACATTCATAATATGAGTAATTTACCCAATTCATTATTTTGGTAATACTACATCATATAATCGTCAGTATATTAATTATATATATGAGATATCCAAGTGGATCTATGAATGAGAATTCCATCATATTGAGGTTTATCATTTACATGTTTAGCCTCATCATGATTTTCACTAGTGTGGTTTTAGAAGATTATGTATCTTGTAATTTTATCTTTTCAAGATAAAATACTCCCACTTGCCTATAGTATTATATAGAATATAAATACTTAGCAATTAAAGTGAGAATACAATATTTTCTTTTTGGGATATTACAAATACATATTGACAGTTCCTGACATTCTTTTGTTAATAACCTTCACATAAGTAGCTTAACAAATTCAGGACTCCAATTTAAGACTTAATGTGATTCATCACATTTCATTATTCAATGATGTCTTATTAATCTTCTAGGAGTCTAATTGAGTATATTCAACCCATACTCAATTTTCTAACCTTGATAACATTTGGAAGAAAAGAAATCATAGTTATCTTCAATCAAACAATCTAACAAGAGTTTGATTTCCCTAACTGAACATACCATAAATAATAGTATTTCATTAGAATTAATATTGTAAGACAATCTAACAATATGTAAGATAACCAAATATCTTTTAGCTTGTCTATTTACCAACTAAATCAACTTAATTGTATAATAGTATTTCCAAGCCTCTTGCGTGCTTTATAAGTACTTATTAATCAAGTTACTTCATGTTCATGTCTCAACAAGAAGACATAAACCGTTATAATCCATCATTGATTAACTCAATGACTTATTGTATATGTCTTAATTAAAACATAACAAGTTAACGTCTTACTTTATTATAAATCTTTGTAGAAGACTTCATGTTTATAAGATGATATAAACATGTATAACTAAAGTATTCTTGAACACCACCATTTGGTTTCAATAGATATTCAAGTTAATTTATTTACTTCATTTATTTATGTCATTCTAACAATACATAAATATTATAGTTGAAGTTGTCTAGTTATCATATTGACACATATTCTAATAGGTGTCTAATTTAGAAACAGTAAATCATCCATGTACGGTCTTACACATATATGGAAATTCACCTTGTCATTAAAATTTAGCCTGCGTCTCACGTTTACTAAATTTCAACAGCAAGTGTTTCTATGACTAGATGTATATTAGATTGTGAGTCTCTTATTTTACAGTTAAGAGAATCCTTTACATCATATTCTTATGTGTTGTACCTTGCACACAATGAAGATTTCTCCCACTTGTGCATGAAACAACACCTTGTATCATATAAACAACACGCACGCGTTTGTTAATATGAACAATATGATTGTGTCAATTATCTTAGCATAACTAGTAGATATAGAGCTACTTAATTAACAAGGAAACGCACATGACTTTCCTTGGAAATATTGGTGTCTATATTGGAAAGTATTTATCTTGAGATATTCAAAGATAAAGTAGAGTACTACCCAGATAACAATCGTTGTGACTCCCACTGAATTAGAGATCATTACTATAATTCCTTATCCAGTAATACACACACAATACTCCCACTGAATTCGACAATATTGTAAATGTTTCATTAATCCAGTGAAAGGAAATAGTGTGCTATTAACTTTCCTACATCTTTGAGAAAACATATTCGTAACAATTAATTAGGTACTAAAAGAATGTTTTTTTCTACATAAATGTGATTCATCACATTCTAAACTATTAACTTGAAAAATTGGGCATGCAATTTCTTTCTGAAGAGATCTACCATTCCAACAATTGTATGTAGTATCTTTAAATGGTCAAAGCAAAACAACTAGATAAAATAATCTAATTTGTCTTTTATCATATTGCAGTAACAAGTCTAGATTCTAATTAAATAACTCATAAAGTGTAAATAATCATAACTATTAAAGTTTGCTATGAGTTATGTATTTATAAATTAGACAATTCTAATCATCCTATTATACCTTTCTCATTCATGAAAAGGATTAGGATTAAGTCTCACACTTCTCCTAATGGAAAGAAGACTAGGTTTATTCTCTTAGTAAAATTGACTCTAACCAAAAACCCAAACGGGTGTAGATCAATTTACTTGATAAGGGAATAAGTTGCGTTTACGGTTTTAATGTTGCATTAATACATTTAAAAGAATTTACAAAATTCAATTTTAGTATTTTCGATAATCAATTTTCAAGAAAACATAATACCCAAAGATATATTCATATAACCAACATATTTTCTTGAAATCTAGGATCCAACTTTACATAGATTCCACCACATCAGTTGATCTGCTAGTGGTGAAAGTATAAAAGATGTTAATCTGTCGAACAATAATTGGCAAACACTTTTCCAATTCCTAGATCATTATGGGATTTACATCAAATTGATTCATCAATTTGTCATGTAAGCATGTTTCATCCCATCTCATGCCTTAAGTTCTAGGTCTCACGCATCAACTTAATTAAGTCGTCTAACTTAGAAACTGCAAATTCTCCATGTGTGGTCTCACTCACACTCGAAAATTTACCTTGTTATTAAAATTTAGCCTGCGTCTCACATTTACTAAATAATAACTTCAAGTGTTTCTTATAGTTAGATGGCATGTAACTTAAATTTTTAGGGTATTTTAGTTTGATGTGAAAATCAAATCATGTATAAAGATGCACGCACTCATCTTTATAACATAAGTTTTCAAAACCTTTTTATTACCAATTGTTAAGATTAATACAAAAAGTTTTACTTGAGGTAAAATACCTTAAGATGATTTTGTACAAGAATGAATTTAAAAGAAAATCGTTTAAGACGTATTCGTAAGTGTGATAACCAAGGCAGACTCTAAGGCTCTTTCCAAGCCTTCTTACCACGACTATGAATTTGTCTTAAAGGAGTTACTTTTAAATCCATGTGTACAAAACACCAATCAAGCAAAAGTTTGTGGATTAAATCTTAAAACATGTAACAAAGTATGAATCTTGCTAGTCTCGCCTTGGAGCGAATTACCGTGCGAAGCGAACCGTTGTTGGCACATAAGACACTGCAAGATTCAATCTTTATCACTTAAAATTTCACCATTATTAGTCCATATTATTTTCTTTATAAAAATTACCCTTTTATTGCTTACAATGTGTCCAACAAAATAAAACAATAAAACAAGTAATTAAAGACAAATCAAACAACTAATAACATAATAATTATAAGGTGAAACAATTAGGCACATGCATTCTTGATTAGAAAAGATCCTAATAAAATCAATTCTAGGTATCAATATGCATATAATCAACTAAGGCCTTCCCTTCTTGAAGGAAGTGAGCCACATACATTGACGAATCAATTGCGTATGCCAAAGTCAATCACATACCACATACCACATATCACATAATTGATTTTAATAAGTATGGGGTCATCCCCAATTTAGATCTATCTAAACATGTGACAAAGCTTAACAATTAAAAATAATTAATAACCCATGACTAACATGCATGTTTCGTCATGGATCAAAGTATAACAATTACCAATTAGGTCATAGGATACGCCCAAATAACACATAAACATGTAGGCAACCTAGGGTTTCTAATCTAATTAATATTAAAAACCACAAACCCTAATTTGGATCAAGAAGGTAATCGACCCCCCCCCCCCTCAAATTTTTAGGGTTTAGGAAATTTAAAAGAACCCTAGATAAAAAAAAACAACCTAACATGTATCTAAACCAATCAAAATTCGTTTTTTATGTGTTTTATGTAATCAATTACATGTTATAGCAAGCTCGTGATACCACTGTTAGAATATTAGTATCATGACAATCATATAAATAGGTAAATACATATGTGAAAGCGTAGGAACATCTATAACATATAAAAGATTAACATAAATTAAATAGGAACGCACCTTTAGTGATTCTAGCAAAATAAGAATCAATTATTAATCTTGAACATGTGATGAACCCTAATTAGCGTTTATATGGATCAATGATTAAGCCCTTATCGTTTTGTTAATCGATCCCTTGATAATTACTATAGTGAGTAATTACCTCGTTCTTGTACACACGTACTATAACCAAATTAATGTTAATGCTAGTTAATGTAAACACAAAAGTTTGTTTTATAAAAAACAAAACCAATCGACCCTATGGTAGGGGTACACGATCGGCAAAAACAAGAAGAAAAAGAAAACAAGTTTAGGGTTATAGTTAGTGCACAAAAGGTACCAAGAATGAACCCCTAAGCCTTGTATTTATACTAAGTGAAACTTGGAGAACAAGTTGGCTTGGGATTGGGTTTCCCCTCCCTACCACGACCGGCCACAAGGCCCAAGGGTCCTTCCAGATCCTTCTCGTGTCCAATTTTCACTCCAGTCCTTGTTCTTTGATACCTAACGATAGCTAGCCAATTCCGTTAACTTCTAACGATCGTTAGTCATTATTTTGTGTTTCTAACAATTAAACATACATAACATTTTATATATTAATTATTATTCATTAATTCCTTCATACGTAATGTGTGCAATCCCGAAGTCTCAAGTTCGATTCTAGACATACGTTTATTAATATTTATCCACAAACTTCAACAGCTTCAACAGTGCTCACGCTCATCCAAGCTGAACTTATACAAGCTTTTAAGCTTTTATCAAGTTGTTCGTGAGCAATTAACGAATGGCTTAACTACAACAATTTAAAAAGTAGCATGCTTTTTAACTTTTAAATTTCTAACTAGATGAACTATTAAGTGAGCATATCCAACGGGAGAAGATTAATCACTTTATGGCCACAGAGATTTAACTACACCGACTTCGGGCTATCCAAAAAATAGTTGTTCTGAGATTAGTCGGCTCGCAATGTCAAATTGATAACACAGGTAAAAAAAAAGTGTTTAAGCCATAAAATAGCCACCTACTTTTTAAAATGTTCGGATATAGTAGGTGTACTAATTTCTTTCCAATATAATACGTCTACTTTTGATTTTGTGCTAATATTGTTGTGTTTTACCGGATACCGGTAAACCGGTTAAAATTTTACCAAAGTATGACGTTTTTATTTATTTATTTATTTATTTATTATTTATTTTTCTTACCAAAAATGGTCCCTTGTGATTTATTTCTTTTGCAAAATATGTCCCTTGCGATTTTTTCAAAATAAGTCTTTGTGCGTTTTTAGGGTGCGTTTAGATTGTGAAATTTTTTCCTTTTAAAAAAAATGAAGATATTTCTCCTTTGTACGTTTTCATACGGTTTTATCCGCTTTTGTACGTTTTCATCCTTTTTTATACGTTTTCATCTGTTTTTATATGTTTTCATCCGTTTTCAATCGTTTGTATCTATTTTCATTCGTTTTTATATGTTTTCGTCCTTTTTCATGCGTTTTTATAAGTTTTCATCCATTTCTTTTACGTTTTTATATGTTTTCTTCATCCGTTTTTATACGTTTTCATCCGTTTTGTACATTTTTATACGTATTCATCCGTTTTCATTTGTTTTTATATGTTTTCATCCGTTTTCATTCGTTTTCATGTGTTTTATACGCTTTTATATGTTTTCATCCATTTTTAAACGGATAAAAATATAAAAAAAAAATGTTTAAAAACAGAGGAAAATGTATAAAAACGTACAAAACATATAAAAACGCATGAAGCAAACTTATAAAACAGATAAAACGGATGAAAACGTATAAAAACATATGTAAATGTAAAAAATAGATGAAAAATGATAAAAACGTATAATAAGAGATGAAAATTTTCACCAACTAAACGCAACCTAAAAACGCATAAAGACTTATTTTGAAAAAAACCGCAAGAGACCTATTTTGCGAAAGAAACAAATCATAAGAGACCGTTTTTGCTAAAAAATAACTTTTTAACATGTTTAGCCGGTTAACTGGTTATTCACGTATTATATTAGCACGAAATTAAAAGTAGACGTATCATATTGAAACAAAAATTAATACACGTATCATATTGGAATGTTTTAAAAAGCAAAATTAATACACACATATGAAACATTTTAAAAAGCATGTAGCTATTTATGGCTTAAAAAATAAGAAAGAAAGAAGGAAAAAAAAAAAAAAAAAAAAAAAAAAAAAAAAAAAAAAAAAACTATTAAGTTAGTACAAACCAATGAAATTTAGATACTAGTACTAAACAAAAATTAATACTCGATCTTTAAAGTACTACTGTATGTAATAAACTACATTTCTATTCAACCCGGCCGACCCGACCCGACTCGACCCGCCCAATTTACCATCCCCTGCTCATCAGTCCCAAAAAGGTCGGCTTTGACACCAGAGCCACGCCTACAAGGGTTTATGCAGGGTTTTAACACTAAACACTCACTAATTATACGTTCTTAATCATCATCTAATCACATGAACAAAATTAATGTTCATCATCACTCAACCCATTATTAACTTACCCCCAACTAACCCATCATCAAAAACCATGTTCAAAAGACTATATACAAAAATCCCATTAGCCTATTATTCACTTAATTCACACTCATTTTATAAAAACTTTAATACCCGTTTAGGAAACCCCATCAAGACTCTCAATTCTGACACTTTTTTAGTCAAAACTCTAGATTCTGATACTTTTTCATCACTTAAATCATACCCAGATAGGAATTTGCATGAAATCGGTCCTCTTTTCGATAAATGTGACCGGTTCGGGGTTAAAACATTTGCTAGTGTAGCAGAAGCCATTGTTTCATCATCACCTGATAGTGATGTTAGTTTTAGTGATAGTGTTAGTGTTAGTGGTGATGGTGAGGGTGATGATGAGGTTAGGAAGCTGTTGAGTGAAATGGGGAAGCAAGAGCAACGGCAGGCGACGAGGGGCTGGTGGCGATTAAAGCGTGAGAAAACCGGGAGTAGTTGGAATTATGTGAAGTTGAAAAGGCGGCAAGTGAAGATTGAGACGGAGGCGTGGGAGCTAGCGGCTAAAGAGTATAAGGAGCTTTTGAATGATATGTGTGAGCAGAAGCTGGCGCCTAATTTGCCGTATATGAAGTCTTTGTTTTTAGGGTGGTTTGAGCCGTTGTGTAAGAGGATTGAGGATGATCAGGAGATGTGTAGGAAGAAGAAGCATAAGGCTGCTTATGCTCCGTTTTTTGATTTGCTTCCGGCTGATAAGATGGCGGTTATTACTATGCATAAGATTATGGGGCTGATTATGACGGGCGGGGAGAATGGTTGTGCGAGAGTTGTCTCGGCTTCTTGTAGTGTTGGTGAAGCTATTGAACAGGAGGTAACTACAATTGTTTAATGCTGTTAAAGTTTGAGTTTGTTTGTTTTTGTTCTATTCTAATGTCTTTTTATTTTTTAATTTTTTTTATAATTGTTTATGATCAAATTAGTTAAAATTAGAGGATTAATTATGAAGTTGCCATAACACAACTATTTCTTTAGAAAAATGTAAACTGACATATCAATCCTCAGCTCAAAAATAAGGGGGCGTTTGGACGTGTGTGTATCAAATATGATTATAGCTACTTAAAAATATAGAATAAGTGAAGGTAGTTAATTTAACATTTGTCTGAACATCAGTTTTAACCGGAAATAGTTAAAACTCTAAATGCACGTCCAAATACCTGCTAATTTAGCAGAACAAGTAGCGGACTTTGTTTTACACCCTCTTACGCTTTTGGTATTATCAGATTAGGATACAAAATTTCTGATCACCCTCTGTTTTGAGTTTTGATATGCTGACTGCTTTTGGTATTATCAGATTAGGATACAAAATTTCTTGGAGAAAACAAAGACAAAAAAAGCGGCAAAAGCTAAAAAAGGTGCAAAAACTGAAGAAGAAGTTCCCAGCATTGTTACCAAAGAACAAGAGGGACTACATAAGAAAGTCACAAACTTGATCAAAAAACAGAAGTTGCATGCTGTAGGGCGCATCGTGAAGGGCCAGGATGATTCAAAACCATGGCCGCAGCATGTTAAAGCTCAGGTTTGCTTTACTTAAAAGTGGCCTTTTGGCCTGATGGTGCTAAACCGACCTCGGATAGGAGCCTTGAGGTCATAGGTTTACATTCACACATTAAACTGAAGATGCATACATACATTTATATTGATGGTGGTTTATTCTTTTCAGGTGGGAAGTCGTCTGATTGAATTGCTATTGCAGTCCGCTTATATACAGCCTCCAGCTGATCAATCGGGTGGTGCTATGCCACCTGATATCCGACCTGCATTTGTTCACACATTTAGAACTTCAGTGAAAGAAGGACAGTAAGAATTCATTCTCTTTGTAATTGATAAATTGCTAACCACAAAAGACTTCTAGCCTAGTGGTATGTGAGTTGCCCACCAACCAAGAAGGTGTAGCTTAAAGCCCCAATCGTGACTTAGTGTGGTATTTAGATTTAAGATGTGTGAATGCATGCCTTTCAGAATACAAGTGTTCTAAAAGAAAATTGGGTTGTCAAGTAAAGGGTAAAAATGGATTGATTTGACTTGCCTACTCTTTTTGGATTAGCGTTAGTTTCCATATATTTTTTCTTTTTGAAAGGCAGCTAACTTTCTCACAGTATATACATCACAAATCTATCTCACATGTCCTAGACACGATTTGAATCCACAACCATTCGGTTGGGGGTCCTTAGGGAGCATTCTCACACAAAGGGGTACCATTGGACAACCGTACTTTGGCTGTTAATTTCCATATTAATTAAGACACTAAATATAATTACAACTAAATCTTAGGAGTGGGGGAGTTCTTTAGTATACTTTGGGTGACTTATAAACAGTTTAACCTGTATCTTCTTCAGCTACTTTTGTTTATAGAAATTTTACATGTTTGACCCGTTATGAATATAGTATAAACCAAGTTGACCCATTTTTACATAATTGGGTTCTTTTCATCGATTCTGAATAATGGCTTACTATTTAACAGCAAGAATGGAAGAAGATATGGTGTGATTGAATGTGACCCATCAGTTCGCAAAGGATTAGAGAGAGCAGTAAGCTTACAGATCTTTAGCCTTCAAATAATTTTTTTCTTTAGTTTCCTGATTGTTGTTAGAATGAAGTTACTATTTAAAGAAAATATCATGGACTTTTGGTATATTTAATTTAGTTAAGGATTTAACCATTTTTTCTGTTATATGATGAAACAGTCGAAGCACGTGATTATGCCTTATATGCCGATGTTGATACCTCCCGTCAATTGGACAGGGTATGATATATTAACTGTTTTATTCATAACTTAATATCGATAGAACATGCTATTATTTGATGAAGTTTCTTTTGTATGCTTTCCAGGTATGACAGAGGAGCTTATCTCTTCTTGCCGTCCTATGTAATGCGCACTCACGGAGCTAAGCAACAGCGTGATGTTCTTAAAAGGACCCCTAAGGAGAATTTGCAGCCAGTTTTTGATGTTAGCATCCATCCATTACTCATTTTCTAATTTCCTCTTGTATTTTGTTTGTTTGGTGTTTGTATGTACATTGAGACTAAAGTCACAATAAACAAACGTATAGCTTTTGAGTAAAAAGATTATAATTTTATAATAAATTTGGAAAAGCAGATTACAAGTTTCTATAAAAAGTCGGACCACCTAAAAAGTTCTGCATCCAAGCACTCCCTAAATCCACTGACATTTTATGTTTGACATTGAACATCTATTTCTTTTATGCACAGGCCCTTGATACCCTCGGAAATACTAAATGGAGGGTCAATAAGAGAGTACTAGCCGTTGTTGACCGAATATGGTCTAGTGGTGGCTCCATTGCTGGTTTGGTTGACCGGGATGATGTGAGTTACCATACATTTATACATCTTCATAATTATGTTAATCGGCACAAGTATTTCTGGTAAGTCGTTAAAATATAACTGCAAATTATTGCATCCAGATTCCTTTACCAGAAAAACCAGATACGGAGGATGAAGAACAACTAACAAAGTGGAAATGGAAAGTTAAAAAGGTGAAGAAGGAGAACAGAGAGAGACATTCCCAACGGTGTGACGTTGAGCTCAAATTAACTGTAAGATCACATTAATACTCAGGTCAATAGTATACATTAGAATTTGAACAACCGTTTATTCTTAGTTTGTTATTGGAGGGTAGGTGGCGCGAAAGTTGAAAGATGAAGCAGGATTTTTCTACCCACACAACCTAGATTTTAGGGGTCGTGCGTACCCGATGCATCCACATTTGAACCATCTTGGTTCGGATCTTTGTCGGGGTATATTGGAGTTTGCAGAGGGCAGACCTCTTGGGAGTTCTGGCCTTCGGTGGCTGAAGATACATGTGGCAAATCTATTTGCCGGCGGGGTTGACAAATTATCCCTTGAGGGAAGAATAGCATTCACAGAAAGTCACTTGCATGATATATTTGATTCTGCTGACAGACCGCTTGATGGTGATGGTTGGTGGTTGAAAGCTGAAGATCCCTTTCAGTGTTTAGCTGTTTGTATTAATCTTGCTGAAGCTTTAAGAAGCCCGTCTCCAGAAACAATCATTTCTTATATTCCTGTCCACCAGGTATATCTTTTAACTACATAACTTTTACATAAATTCCCCAAAAAAGACAGTCGGGTTATTTTAAATCATATTTTTGGGTTTGTGCTTTACAGGATGGTTCCTGCAACGGATTACAGCACTATGCTGCCCTTGGCAGAGACAAAGTAATGTGCCTTTGAATCCTAATACATACACGTACTCTATGTCAATACTTTTCTGATTGTTCTGGTAGCGTCTGTATTCAGTTAGGAGCATCTGCTGTTAATTTGGTTGAAGGAGAAAGACCAGCTGACGTATATTCAGAAATTGCTGCAAGGTGCGTTATTCGTTTCTAAGTGACGGAAGGTTGATGATAATGTCATGTTGATTATTCTTTTTAGGGATGGCAATGGTTACCATATTCTTGCTAGTATTTGATTATATGTTTAACCATAATCAAAAGGATGTTTTTGATGCAGAGTTCTGGATGTTGTTAAACGAGATGCAGAATTGGATCCTGTTTCATTTCCAGATGCAAAGAATGCACGGCTTTTGATCAATCAGGTTTGAATCCATCAACTTGTCTTTTTGTAAATATTATGTACAATAGCTGTGTAGTTGATCAATAAAAGTACATCACTGACATATATCATTTGGTAACTCTAGGTGGACAGGAAGCTGGTGAAGCAGACGGTAATGACATCAGTTTATGGTGTCACTTACATTGGTGCTAGAGATCAGATTAAGAGGAGGTTGCTAGAACGTAGTAATGTTGCTGTTGACAGTGCAGAGATTTTTGCTGCAGCTTGTTATGCTGCCAAAGTAAGCACATTTGTTGATTGGTAGCCAGAAACTCTCAGTAAACAATATTTAGTGGGATTCTCAATATGCTAAAAGGACATTGGAAACTATTTATATTTAATGAACATTTTTGGTTGTAAAAGTGTTTGCTTTTGCTTCACAGATCACTTTAGCTGCTCTAGGGGAAATGTTTGAGGGTGCGCGTCATATCATGAACTGGCTTGGAGACTGTGCAAAGGTTTGTGATATCGACATATTAAACACTAATACCGTTTTTTGCCATGACAAGTAATAATAAGATTTGCAGCACATCCAAACACCCCTTCATGTGGCTGGTGCTTAATACTGTTTAGAGATCTATACCCCTGACATAGCATTTTAGCTTTCATACTTTTCATCAATTTCTGGAATTGTTCAGAAAAACGGAACACAACTTTATTACAGCCTTCATACCGTATGCAATGTTGCTACTTGTATGTCCATTTGTGCTTATCAGCTGCAAATGGTGGACAGATAATTGCCTCAGAAAATCAACCTGTGAGGTGGACTACTCCACTTGGTCTCCCCGTGGTACAACCTTATCGTATGTACGGAAGACATCTTGTAAGTAGCCAATATTTCATAATTGTTTTCTGACATACTCTTTAGGATTTATATATTCTGTATTGGTAACTAAATACATACGATATTACTGAAGTTTTTGTTGGTTGTTGGCTGCAGGTTTCAACTTCTCTTCAAGTACTCACTCTGCAGCGTGAAACCGAAAAGGTATTTTCCTTGCTCCACCCGAGTGCATATATAATAGTTTCAGGAGCCAAGTTTTTTTTTTTTTTTTTTTTTTTTTTTTTTTTGACGATGTACAGGGTTTCACATTTTTGTTTTTTCTTTTGTTTCTTGTAGGTGATGGTGAGGAGGCAAAGAACAGCTTTTCCACCAAATTTTGTGCACTCACTTGATGGTTCACATATGATGATGACTGCAGTTGCTTGTAAACGAGCTGGCTTGAATTTTGCAGGTCTGTTTTTACAATTTTAACTGTTATGTAAATCAAGTGTTATACATTTCGTTGGTAGGTGGCAACATGGGTAGATTGGTAACAAATCAAAACGGATACTCCTTTTAATCTTCTGAAACGGGTTGGGTGGGGTTCGGTTGACCTTTTACTACTTCTTTGCTCTGTTTTATTAATTTATATATGACTTAAGTGAAACAATATTAGGAGGTTGTAAATGTTTTGAGCACACTTTGGGATACTTGTAAGCCGTTTGGTCGGATTCTTTTTAGTTATAAGTTTAAGTAATATACGTCATCTGGCTATGAAAAATATATTCACACATATGGGTGGGTTGACCTCGCAGGTGTTCATGATTCATACTGGACACATGCTTGCAATGTGGATGAAATGAACAGAATTTTGAGGGAGAAGTTTGTTGAACTTTACCAGACACCAGTACTGGAAAACGTATTACATTTTCCCATTTCTCATTTGTCTTCATATTTTTCGATTAACTGTAAGCCTGGACTGCATTACTTCATTTTTATATTGTGAATCAATGTTGGTTTTTTTGTTATATCAGTTGTTGGAGAGCTTTCAACAGTCTTTCCCTACACTGTCGTTCCCGCCGGTGCCAGATAGGGGAGATTTCGATCTTTCTGATGTTCTTGAGTCGTCCTATTTTTTCAACTGAAGATCGCTCAAAACAAATGCATCATTCTTTTCATTTGTGCCAGTTTGGAGGGGAGCCTCTAGGAGGCCACTGTTGTACTATTTTTAAATAGTAAATGTGAACAGCAAATATTGAGCATTGCAGCTGTTTACAGAGGTACATAAGTAGCTTAATATACTTAAGAATTGGTCAAATTGTATATATGACTGGTGCATTGATGTATATAGTTTTTGGCAGTAAACAGAAACTCGTGAAAGTATGTAAAGGAAAATATGAGCCTTAACTAGTTAACTTAAACTGACTTTCGACGCCCCGTATTAGGATATTCATCAGAGGGGTTTGTTTTTCTGACTATTTCTTGAAAAAACAAGTAAAAAGATCAGAAAAAGGGGAACTTGCTTTTTATGCTTGTGTTGTGCAACTGATATTCGAATCTGACAAATAATAAGAACAAGTTTATACCAAAGGGCACAACAGATTTGTGTCTAGTGCAGGTTTGCTGCTTCGTTTAGTGGCAACTCGTTTATTAAGGTCTGCAATTATAGGAAGGAAAATTAGCATGGACGTCCGAAAACCGAACTGAACTGACACACCCGAACCAAACAAAGACACATTCGATCATCGGTTTTATTAATTTGTAGTTTTCAGTTTTGGTTCGGTTTGGGCCAAACCGAGAAAACTACCAAAAACCAAACCAAACCGACATGACACAAACTAGTGGTGGCGATTAAGGTGTGCAAGTGGTGCAACCGCACCGGGCCTCCCTTTTTAAGGGGCCCCCAATTTAGTATACTTCCATTAATATTTATAGTTTTATATGTAAACGTTTTGAATTTTTAGTGTATTTGTTAAATATTATCAAAGTAAAACCGGGCCAAATATAAAAATCAGAAAACAAACTTTGGGCCACAAACAAAAAAGTGAAAGAATTGAATTAAATATGGGCCAACAATGTCCACATAAAAAAGAAGACAATGGCTATGTTTGGCGGAGAGCTTTTTGGAGCTTTTTTGGGCGATGAGCGGAGAGCAGTAAACTTTTTTTTATCTTTAGCTCTCTAGTCTCTCTCTCTCTCTAAACACATATATCTCAAGTCACCAAGATTAGTGATTTAGTTAGATCAAAGGTCCTACATGCGTAATGTCAAAGAACTTTTTATTTTCCATAATAGTTAAACTTTGTGATTTATGGGGGCCTCATTTGTGATTTCGCACCGGGGCCCCCCAAATCAATGGGACGGCCCTGACGCAAACCATAGCAACAAGTCTCATATGAATGAACTCATGGTCCTTACTCCGTTAATATGATTGTACTTTATATATGAAATTGTGTGAATTGATTACGCTATCAAAATACGAAACAATTAGTTTCTTGTTATACCGGGTAGCAACTCTGTGACTTGAATGAAGCGTCATGACTCATGAGAATGTCACAGTCAAACAAAATCAACACCATCAAGTGTGCCTAGATGGGCAAGGGGACAAATAGATCTTTATCCTAAACCATGATGATTTCTTGTAACATGATTACTACACTAATTAAATAGTATCATCTGGTTAAATTCGATACAAACTAAATTCCAATATCAGACCAAAACGGGTGGATAGGGTACGTCTATTTTAGAAATCATTATGCGTCATGAGTTGGGTCGATTTAGCAATACACATAGCACCAATGGTGACGAAACCATTGATGGCATAATGCTGGCTACGGTTATACAAAAAGATTCTGCATACAAAGCTTGATCATGATGCACTTGACATGACTATGAATGGAATTCGATCCTTCATTTTCCGTTTATCAGGTCCATGCGTTTCTGCAGGCATCTTACAACTTCTAGTAGTATTGCGTATTCAGCTCTGACTTGAACATGGCTAGGGAAGAGGCTATTATGACATGGTTCATGCATTAGTACGGTTAGGCCATTATTCCATTAAAGTTGTTATTGAAGTCGCGTTTGTTTTCACTCCTTATAAAAGAGGGCTTAGCATGAAAAGAGCATCTTGATGCGTTGAACTGATGGAGCTGAGAAACGTTGATGTGAATTTGAGTATGAAATGCCGCTGTCGTTCTTCACCCTTGTGTACATCCGAAACTGTACCACATTGTTTACCTGGAAACACAAGGGTAAAGTACTAGTTATGAGAAGAAAAAAAATAATAGATGTGATATGTAAATGTAAAAGAAGTAGGAGGGGTTAAAAAAAGTTTCAATTTTGTTTTCCCGAATATAGGATCAACAATACAAAGATGTGCGTGTGGACACCTTGGAATATGGCTCGTTTTGCTGCGGTAGAGGAATACGATAACTTAAGGTTACGTAACGAAAAGAATGGGATAGGTAATAGTCACTTGATGGACCCCATGGACTTTGTTTGTCTCATGAATGATTCCATGTCTACTTTTGATCCCTATCGATATATGGAGAAAATGCAGGAGAAGGATAAGCACCCTGCACCTGGTGGTCTTACTATTTCAGAATACGTTGAAATTGATGATTCTCAAGAGGGTGATCTCCCTGTTGCTGCTGCTGATGATTCTCAAGATGTTGCTGAGCATAAATATTCTCGTCGAGAGTGTTGTTGCTGCGCAAGAATCTTCTCGAGTCCTCCCGGCTGTTGAGCATAAATCTTCTCCTCAAGAGGGTGATCATCCTGTCGTTGCTGCTTTAAGGAAAAATATAGATGAACTACTATCGGCTTTCGAATTATCTTTAGATCCATCTTCGTTCGAGAATAAGAAGAATCAAGAGGCTTTTGCGGCTTTGAAGAAGAATATAGACGAACTATTATCTGATTTTAATCCCTATCCATCCGAGAAGAAGAATCAAGAGAGTGCCGTTGCTGTTTCTAATGATGCTGAAACTGAAGACGAGAAAGAAAATTGTCAAGAAAAAGGAAAAGAAGAAGATGTAGACTAGTGTTTTTTAGTTGCAGAGTTAAATTTTATTGTATTAGTAATGAGATTACTCAGTCTAGGGAGGAATAAGCTATTTACATTATAATATATATGCAAATCCGTCATCTGTAGCAGTTTGTTAGTTTTTTCGGCTATTGAAAATATCACGTGCTCGATAGGATTGATTGTGCTTTGCAATACGAATTATTATGTCACTGCATTTGAAACAAAATTTTGTTATCATGCAACAAAAAAAAATATTTCCGTTGCTTTCTAATGGCATGTTTCAAACCACGACAATAATTTGCATGCATAGCTACTTCAGAATATAACAAGTTTGTGCACAAAATTGATATCAAAAAGCAGAACATGAACAAAGACACATGAAACTCATTCACACATATATGCTGCTGCTACTATTAAGCTTGCGAAAGTGAAACCGGCATATACAGCAATCTTTAACATGCAGCAGCAAACCTGCAGACACAAATCTGCAAATCTGTTGAGCCCTTTAACATGAAGAAGCTCTTAAAAACAGTGTGAAAATTACGTAACCCTAAATAATACATCTAAGTTGTGCTGATCATAATCAGTACATTCACCTTTCAGTTTAAAGGGTTTTAGGGATTTTATTATGCTTGTAGCAAAATTCTTTTATTATATAAGTGGTTATCTGCTAGATTTTAGGCAGGTAAGCAACATCAAAAGCATATACTGCGTATTTGCTTATTTATGTCCTAAATCAAACACTTTAAAAATAAACAGGTTGGTACGCTTATATTTCTAGCAGTTTGGCACTCTAAACCGTTGGATCAGTTTGTGTTGACCCAAAACATTTTTCATCTGAATAGTTTTTATGTCTTCTATGGTGATATACAGTTTCTGCTATTATTCCAGATCAGTGAAATTGCAACTTTGACATAAAATATCCATGACATTTATTATCAATGACTACATGGAGTTTGCATTGAGAGATACCATTTGATCAAACTGTAACGAGAACATGCAATCTGAACTCTGGTCTATTCCCATGCCTACAGGCGAAACTTATCACAATGGTACTGAACGTCTCTGTTTAGTGTAAGTTTGAAGAACGGTATAGAATCAGATACAATTTACATTTCGAACATCTTCACATATACTGATAAAATAATCCAAATCACATACCAAATTCCAGCCACCACTCACGTAATTATTCGATCCACCTTATTCAGCAGTTTTACACATTGAGCAAACCAACTACGGCCACTTCCCATGAGTTAAAAATGCTTACTCCATACATATAGCCAAATTCAATTCACCCAGCCACACTAAACAGAATTTATATCTGTGAGTCCTCAAATACTAAGACTCTACAAACCCTGTAATAATAACAGTCCTATGGTTGTAAATGGAACGGGGAGGGGTTCATAGTTGTCTAGCCATCCTGTTATAAAAAATAAAAAAATAATTAAAAAAAAAAAAAAAAAAAAAAAAAAAAAAATTGGTAGAAGCTGGTCTACAAGAATGGGTGAGCTGCAGCAGCCAACTAGACGGTAAATTGGTTGAGGTATATTGAAACTTAGTAATGATACTAAAAGAAGCATGTTTACAAAATGGGTTGATCTAAAAAAAAGGTTATGCAAAGGGCTGAACTTGGGTTATTTGAAATGGTATTCCGTCTGCACAGGGCCGGTTATGGTTTCATTATGTTGTACGGTTTTGAGTATGACGAGTGCTTAGATGCGTTTTGAGTATGACGAGTTCAAAAGAATCATATCTGAGCTTAAGTTTGTATGTATCAATTAACCCATTTCACCCGCTAATTTCATATATCACACTCTTATGTCAATGGGTCAAAATTTTATAACAAAGTTACCCATCATATAACTCTGACCTCTCGAGCCCAACGAAAAAGTATCAATAGTGAAAAACAAACAAACTGCAGATGACATATTTGCCTAATAATGTAAACTGATTATTTCATTACTAAGAGTCTAAGACAATAAAAGTTGAGTATACAACTCAAAATACATTATAGTAACCTAGATACTTAGAAAACTACATATAAGAAACGGCTGATTAAAACCATCGGTTAATTAGGCAGCATCTGTGATGCACAAGTCTTTAAACTAATAAGGAAACTGCAGGCATTGTTTGTGCCCAGTTATGAGATAGCGTTTTCAAAGGATATACTGTATTACAGGAGCATTAACTATGCAAAGTGATTCTGTTCAATTAAAAACTATGTACAATGGTATAATAGAGTATTGACTTTGGCTTGACATAGCCTACTATTAAAAGACCATTTACATATCTTTTTTACTGCCAGAAACAGTTTGGCTAGTATTCATTTGATATAGAATCATCTTGATTTACGACAGAGATCGATTGCGCCTTGACCATCCAGGCACACATAGTATTGATTGTCACTCCAACATAGATTGTGCATCACACGATACCTAATAGTTTGTATTGTATTGCAATCAGATATTTCAAATCACAGCAAACGATTTTGCAGGTGTACAATTGCATTTCACACATCCAAATCTATATAGACAATAGTCACTAAGAAAAGTTCGAGAACATGAACAAAAACAAATGATATACATTTATACTTAACATGTCCTGTTATGGTTATGCATAAATGAGATAAAACTGACCCATTTACTAAACTTATAGAACAAGAGATATACAACTATCTGGGTACTATTACCGGAGCAAAACAATGACTTGGCTTTTAAATTGCGAGCATGATAAAAAATGTATTGCTATGATCTGATTATATGCAGTCTTAGGTAAAAACAGGAAAGCCATAGACACGAAACTAGCAAGGCCGTTTAACAAGATCAAGCTCTAAAAAACTATGTGCAAATTACGCTGACGAAGTAGGCACATGGTAAACAGACTGAACTTTCGACTCCAACAAAGAAACATACTTATCAAGCATAGAAATCACAACTTCTAAATCACTCACTTGCTGTTCTATAGCATCAATCTGCTGAACATACTCATCAAAATTCTCACTTTTCGCCTTCAACCGTTCCACAAATACCCTCAAACCAGACGCAACATCACCAAAGCCTTTGTACTCTTCGGCAACTTTGAGATTCATATTTTCCAACAATTTCATAACATTATTCGTTCCCTACGGACAAAAATAAAAAAACTATAAACAACCACAATACGTCAATTCTACATAGGGGTGGCGCCCGAATTAGCTTATTTTGCCGGTTTATGGGATTATTTGAATTTGGAAAAGCACATAAGCTCATTTTTTCCAGCTTATGAGCTTATGGAGTTCCATAAGCCTTAAGCTCATAAGCCGAAAAATGAGCTTATGTGCTTTTCCAAATTCAAATAATCCCATAAACCGAACACCCCCCTAACAAAACAACCTCGTAATCTTGATCCTAAGAATCAAGTAAAAAGGAAACCTGAAGATCGCCTTTAATCATGGCGGAAACATTAGAAAAGAGATCATTAAGAGCATCAGTAAGTGCATCTGGCTCCTGTATTGTTGTTTCTTCAGTCATGGCGAGTAGTATAATTTTAACAAACACCTAGGAATTTTCAAATTCGTCTCTCAATTAACTAGTTGAAAACTGAAATGAATTAATAGATATATAATGGTAAGTCTATATGTAACGAAACTTTACCAGTGGAATAACAAGGCAGTGAGATCCGATGAGAGAAGGGGGTTCTGTTAGAAAGAAATTTGCTTAATCCACATAAAGTTTACACAAAAAATCCCTGCTCGCTGACATGTCAGCGGGTGATTGGTTTTTTGTGGGTTCTACATCCCACAAAAAACCAATCACCCGCTGACATGTCAGCGAGTGAGGATTTTTTGTGTAAACTTTATGTGGATGTAGCATGCCTCGTTAGAAAAGGGTCTCTACTCTCCAGGCTAACTATACATTTACTTCTCTCTAGTTAAAGTTAATGAAATTTTTCTAACAGTCACTTATCCCTACCTTTTATATAAAAATAAATCAATTGTCGATATTAAAAGCATTTTAATATCACATATTTTTTATAATTTAAATATTTTCTAAACTGTTAATCTTTTTATAAATGGGCACTTTGATATATTTTCGACAAATTTTTTTTTTTTGCTTTTTTCACGTTTTTTTCATTACTGATATTTGAATGAAAAAATCACATGTGATATATTATATATGATATGTAATATCACATATGATATTAGTGTTAAATCACATATACCTTTTTCATTAAAATTTCAGTAACAAAAAAAAAAACGTGAAAACACGAAAAAAAATTTGTCCAAAGTATATCAAAATGCCTATGTACAGAAAGATAATTAAATGCTCGTCGTAACGGTATTTTTTTTCGTTTAACAATTAATGTTTTGAAAGATATTAATATTTGAAAAGGAAAAAAAATGATGAAAGTAAGTTTTTTAAATTGTTAGTATTAATCTCATCAATTAAATCAAATACAGATGGAGAGTGGAGATTAATCCCTTAATATGTAAAAAAAGTTTGATCCTCAAATAATTTTAAATATAAAGTTAATAGTGGAATGCAAAGAAAATGAAAGTGAGAGATGTCATTGTTATTTATTTGCAATCTTGCCCTTATAAAAATAAAAAATGGAAGAAAAATATAAAAATGGTTTGATCTTTTTACTATTTTATTTTTTGGTCTCTTTTTACTTTCACTCAAATTTTGAGTGAAAAGTGTTAGCTCCAAAATACCTCAAATCTCCACCCACTTTTTTTCCTCTCCATCTCCTTTCATCCTTCAAAAAATCTTAAGAACACTAAAGAAAAATTAGTTTCTCTACTTTCACTCCTCAACTAAACTCGAGAACACATAGTAAGTCTCTCAACTTTATTGTTAACTGGTCTAACGATTACCACCGTTAGATGGGGTTTTTTTTCGTCACTACTTCATCATTAAACAAGTGTAATAAAATCAACTTTATCTTTCAAAACATGCCTCATAATACAATTAATTTTTTTTCCGTCCGCAACATGGGCATGAACACGACCGAGTTGTATTTTGTTGACAACCGAGTCATAGAAGGGCCGTGTAATAAGGACGACCGAGTCATAAAGAGAGAGACAGGTTGTCCAACGTCCACTACACCCAGTATTATGTTTTGTTGTCGTTTAATTTTTATTATTTAATTAGTAAATCAATATTTAATTTCAGTTCGTGATTATATATATATATATATGTGTGTGTGTGTGTGTGTATGTGTGTGTATTGGTGCAAAGGTGAATTATATTAACAACCAAAATAATGTACAACTGTCTAACAGACACTGATTTGGACAAGCCCCAAATCAGATACAAAGAAAACACATACATCCAATATCTGATAAAGCTACACAACATATCAGACAAAGTTGATCTTTGACAAACAAAAATAGAACAGCATCTTCACAGCATCATCCAATCATCAGAACTGAATTCACCTTTAATTGCACCATACCATCTAACTTCATTTCCATAATACCTTCCCACCAAGACCATTCAACCAACATCCACAATGATCAAGGTATGAAAAGGTGAATGGCATCATTAAGAACTCATACCCCTCCAAGTCAAGGGCTATACCTAATGAGCTACATTTCCATCTCTAAAAAATGGCTTCAGCCATCAGGGAACACACACCTTGAGGGAGGACCAACCAAACCTCCTGTGGGTAGTGTATAGTATGGATCAAGTAGGTTCATCTTTCACTCCTCACTATTACATACTTCATACACTACCTCACCTTAGCTCACTTACCCTTCCAAATAGGAAACCTACTTTATGGTATTGAAAACCTACATACATCATTAATGCTTCAAACTGCTCAACATTTCCTCCCAAGGCCAAATGTCAAGACAAAATGAAAACATAATGATATAGCAGGTTAGGAAACCAAGGTACAAGGCCATCTGTTTGAGTGAGCTAATTAAGATATCCTCAGTCTATATTAACTTGTAGACATTGAGGAAATAGTAAAAAAAAAGACCATGATTGTTGCAGATCATTTAATTCATTGTACTGCATAAGTCCATATGGGCATTTCCATCTCACTTGAGATCTCAATCATTATCCATACCATGAGTACTATTAACATCTACATACTCAGGAAGAGATAAGAAATTGATCATACAAGGGAACTCTAGGTACTAGCTATCTGCATATACATCCTTATTCCAAACACCCTTTTATTTCCCCTCCAAACTGCTTCTATTAGCTTTAAGCATATTGCATAAGGCATTCCACTCTTGATCACACCATTTGATATTGTAATCAGTCAATGGTATCAATCTGACAAGGCGACTTTGCTCACAACCTGAGATTTTTTGATTTTAAGGCTCATTAACTTGTGCTTAACATTGTCACATATCAGTATGCAAATAACTTGCCAATCTCTTTCTTCATTCCTGAAAATTCTAAAGTTTCTTTCTTGCCAAATAAAGTAGACTATGGCACCAATAGACATCCTTCTAATGATACTCCAATTGTTGTTTGAGCAAGGCATACTAGAAAGCTCACCAACTATATTATGTTTCATGACATTGAACATCCATCATTGTTTGCATAACATTCCAAATCTTCATAAAGTAAAGGCATTGAAAGAAAAGATGATTGTGAGATTCCTCATTACATTTGCATAGGCTACACACCATCATATCATAATTCCCTCACTTTTTCAATCTATCATGAGTTTGTATAGCCAATCAAAGGATAAAACAGTGCTTTGGAATACCTTGTGAGAACCAGATTAAAGGACCTCAATTGACTTCTTCATCATCAGTCTTCAAAACAACATGGACATTCTTAACATAAAACTTTATGATATTACCATTACTGTCAATCCAGTTGAGTTTGTCATGCATAGAAGGGTGAATATTAGGGACATTTAAATTACTAAGAAAAAGGAAAATCAACAACCCAATCATTAGGCCATTTCCATTCTCCATTTTGAATCGTATCAGCAACACAACTATCTCTATTCAATCTAGCATTGTAGAGATCTCTGAATGTGAGGTTATTAATGAGGGGGCCCAAACCACTCTAGTTATCAAAACACATAAAAGTATCCCTACCATTACCAATCTCATATCTGATATGAGATCTCTTATTTCCAATAAATTCTTTCAACCCTAGTTGTCAGTTGTATCTTTTTGAGCTATCCAGATACTTGAATTCCTTAATTTCATAGTATTTACCCATTTGTAAAAGGTAATTATTTTCATAGAATTTTCAATTGAAATTATCTACAAAATGTTTAAGTATGAGAGTAAACTTAATTATATTAACTTTCAAATGAACAATACAAAATAAGAAGCTCATCATCTGCTTATGAAAAAAATTGTTTTTCTGCTAAAAGAAAAGCACTTGTTACTTGCATATGAAAAGCTATTTTTCTGCTAAAAGAAAAGCAGATAAGCATATTATGTTTAGATGGAAACACAACTTTTTTGCTCATCAAAAAGCAGAACCAGAAATGTAGAAAAATTAAGCAATATTAAACACCTTCTTGGTGTATGAAAAATGTGACACATTATGATGAGGTATCGTCTCCTCCAGACATTTGGGAGGAGATAATCACAATAAGTCTTTAATAATTCTAAGATAAATTCACTCAATGACCATCTCAGTGCTTGCTCAAGAATCATAGCAACGGAAGCAGTGCTTGCTCAAGAAGCGTAGCAACGGAAGCACTGCCTGCTCAGGAAGCATAACAACGGAGGAGTGCCTGCATCGGAGTTAGTACACTGACCATCAGAGCTAGTACACTGGCAACTGACATACATAGTACGATGACGTACGAATAGCACAGAGCCACAGACGCTTGGTCCACAAACTAACATGGAGACAACTTTGACCCCGAAGACCAAGCCTGGTGCTTATCAGCGCTTCAGGCGCTGCACCTAGAAGACAACTTAGCTTCCACAAAGGGTTTTGGCATGGAGCTAGTCACAGGTAATATAAAAGGAATCGTTCACACACATGAACAGGGATCCTTTTACATACACACACTCCGATACAACCTTCTCTCCACTACACACTTACTCCTTTTTATTTTCCGTTTATTACTCACTTATATCAATTTCTTACTCTCACGCCGGAGTTGGTCTCGGACTAAAAACCCGAGGCGAGCTAATGGTGTTCTCTCTTATTTCAGCCTTCAAGACGAAGGAACTGCCGCGGAGTCTCCTGAAGCTTAGGGCTGAAGAGCATCTATGGAAATTTGCTCAAACATTGGCGTCATCCGTGGGACATTTATACCAATCTATCAGAGCTTTAAGTAATGGACGGTGGTATGGGAAGTCCTCATCCGGTGGAGGCCGAGAACTTGAACACTGGTGCTGTAGGGACTGGGAGAACTCCTCCGGGAGGACCCTCCGCTCCCTCCGGACCGGCTCAGGAAGGGTCTTCACTGGCATTTGTGAAGGAAAACATTGATGTGTTAAGAACTATGATCAAGGAACTTGATAACAAGGGGAAAGAAAAGGCAACCCCCTACAAGCTCTCATATGGAGGATCAAGAAGTTTTGAGTCGGAGAACTCCCAAAGGAGTCCGTCAGTAGAGGAGGTTCAAGGATACTCATTTGACGGATCATCTAAGTCTGGAAGGAGCAGGTTACGATCTGCTAGAGGGCTCCAGAAGAGTGCCTACAAGCGTAGAGCTCCTTCCAAGTCTCATCGCTCAGATAGGTCAGAGGGGCGAAGCAGGTCCAAGACCAAGAGTGTCAAGTCGAAGTCTCGTTCAGCCAGACCGTCTAGGAGGAAGTCAAGTTCAGATTCGGAGTATGATACTACGTCGGGAGATAGCTCGGAAGACTTGAGCGCGCCTTATAAGCGGCCCAAGCCTATGCCGTTTACCTCTCGTATTACTCACTTCAGATATCACCAAAGGGCTAAACTTCCACCGAACATTCGAGTGTACGATGGAAACAAGGATCTGGATGACCATCTCAGCATCTTCTCTACTGCTGCTGAGCAAGAGAAGTGGCCGATGCCTGTGTGGTGCAAAATGTTTCATCAGACTCTTGGTGGTTCGGCAAGGAATTGGTTTGATAGCCTAGACCCAAAAAGTGTTGATGGCTTTGAGGAATTGAGCAACAAGTTTTTGGAAGAGTTTTCACAACAAAAGAGGTATGATAAGGATTCGACCGAGATCCACGGGATCAAGCGAAGGCCGAACGAAGGACTCCAAGCATTCATGGATCTCTTCAAAGCAGAGAGCTCACATATCAAGGGAGTACCTCCGGTGCTCAGGATATCTGCGTTCATGCATGGACATGGTCACACAGAGTTAGCCAAAAAACTCAACGACAAAATTCCTAAGACAGTTGATGAGATGTGGGAGAGAGTCAGGGCCTTCATTAGAGGGGAGACGACAGCTGATACCACAAAAGTCATCAAGGTTCCACATTGGGAGAAGAAGCCCGATAGATATGCATGGTCTGGTAGTCCAAGCGGGCCTAGAAATCGAAAAAATAGAAGAGGGCAAGCTCGTAGCATGGGGACATGCGCTCCTTATGTGAAGAGAGAGGGTTTCACCCCTCTAACCAATACTCCAAAGGAGATACTCGCTATAGACAACATGAACTTTCCTCCACCTCCTCCGTTGGTCGGTACTCCAGAAAGCAAGAACATGAATAAATTCTGTGACTATCACCAGGATAGGGGGCACAACACCAATGACTGTTACCAGCTGAAGAAGCAGATCGAAGAAGCAGTAGCCTCTGGGAAACTAGCTCATTTAGTGAAGGACATCCGACAAGGAAACCAAAAAAAAATAGGGGAACTACTAAAGGGAAGGCTAAGGTCATTAGCATGGTAAGATCTCAGGGGTACCAGAAGAAACCCTATGAGAGAGTGGAGCACTGGATGGATAATGAAATAACTTTCCCCTCCTTTCCACGATATCAGTTGGTGGATATTCCCATCATAGTTGAAGCCTTGATCGAAGGTTTCCAGGTAAGAAGAGTTTATGTTGATGGGGGCAGTTCAACAGAGATCATGTATGAACATTGCTTTTGAAACTTTGATTATCGAATAAGATCAAGGTTGAAGGATTCCAAGATACCGTTGGTGGGATTCTCAGGAGAAGTTAACTACCCATTAGGGCTCATCGATTTGGAGGTCACCATGGGAGAATATGGCAGAACCTGAACTGTCCTGATGGAGTTTGCGGTCGTCGATAGCCCGTCTCCATATAATGTTATATTAGGGAGAACGGGGATGAGGAGTTTAGGGGCCATAGCTTCAACCATTCATTCCATGATGAGGTTCCCCACCTCCGGTGGAATAGCCACAATCATAACTAGTAGAGAGACACTAAGGGAATGTAGGCAGATTGAAGAAGCGCAATGTTCCAATCGGAATGCTCGAGCATCTGGTTCGAATCTGCGACAGACAACTTCAGGAACAACTGGCCCAGGGAGTTCGTCAGCTCCGATGGAGATACAACCTTATGAAGAGGAACCCCGCTCGCGGAGACCGGCAAAGGAACCAATGCTGCCAGAAGATGGGAGAGAGACCTCACTCAGGAGACCTGGTAAGGATCAGGCTCTTCCAGAGAACGCCAAGGAAGGGACATCAAAACCAGAAGAGAAGATAGTGGTTAACGATAGATACCCCGAACAGCTCGTGACCATTGGTGGGAACTTGTCCACAGAATGTAAGAGGGCTTTGATACAAACCCTCACATTGAACCAAGGTGCAGAAGAAGCGAAGTCTAGCTCCAGACAGGAGGAAAGTAGTGACAGATGAGGTCAATGAATGGCTCAAGGCTGGAATTATGAAACGGGTAAAGTACCCCGATTGGGTCTCTAATCCAGTGCTGGTAAAGAAGGTAGATGGGAGTTGGAGAATGTGTATAGACTTCAAAGACCTTAACATGGCTTGTCCCAAAGACCTTTATCCGCTGCCAGAGATTGACTGGAAGATAGAGTCTCTTGCGGGATTCAGATACAAATGCTTTCTAGATGCTTACAAAGGATATCATCAGAGTCAGATGGCCAAAAAGGATGAGGAGAAGACCGCCTTTCATACGGAGGAAGGAGTCTTTTGTTATACAAAAATGCCTTTTGGTCTGAAGAATGCTGGAGCAACAAACCAGTAGCTTGTGGACTCCGCATTTCAAGGGTCAGATCGGGGTAAACTTGGAGGCTTATGTTGATGATATGGTGATCAAAAGTCGCACAGAGCAAGATATCATCAAGGATGTTGAGGAAACTTTTGCTACCCTCTGTAAGATTAACATGAAGCTCAACCCCAAGAAGTACTCATTCGGAATGGAAGAGGGGAAGTTCCTGGGATATGTGATCACTTCCGAAGGAATCAGAGCCAACCCTAAGAAGACAAGGGCCATCATAGATATGCCTTCACCCAAGAATCTTAAGCAGATGCAGAGCCTAAGTGGTAAATTAGCGGCACTTAATCGTTTCTTATCTAAGTCAGCTGAGCGGTCCCTACCTTTCTTGGATACATTGAAGAAATGCACTAACAAGAAGGATTTCAAGTGGACAGAGGCTGCTGAATCAGCGTTCCTAGAGATGAAAAAACTTGTGTCTGAACTACCAACCCTTACCACCTGATAAAAGGTGAAACCTTGATGATGTACTTATCCGCTACAAAGTTGGCAGTTAGCGTAGACGGAGAGAAGCGGAAGGTAGATCCCTATACACTACATCAGCAGATCACTGCATGGAGCCGAAGTAAACTATACTCCGTTGAAGAAACTCACCCTTGCGATAGTTCATGCAGCTAGAAGGTTGAGAAGATACTTTCAGGCTCATCCGATCAAGGTTATCACAAACAGACCTATCAAGCAAGTGTTAAGCAGTACCGAAGCATCCGGAAGGCTAGGAAAGTGGGCAGTTGAACTAGGAGCATACGATATATCATATGTCCCAAGGGTCTTAGTGAAAGGACAAGTCCTAGCAGATTTTTTGGCAGACACTGTGGCAGAGTTACATGACAATCCCCTGGTTGAGAAAGCTCCGATGATGGAGGACATCCCGGAATCATCAAGAGAAGGGAAAACTTGACCCCAGGGCCTAGGGCCTGGATGTTGTATACCTGATGAGGCGAAAAATGATCCGTTTTTAGGGGGTCATTTAAGCTCGAATCCGAATTTATTTGATCAAATATTGCCCTAAATCGTTCCTTTTGTGATTTTAGGTACTTTGGGAGTGAAATCTGGAAAAAGAAGCAATTCGGACGTTTTTGGAGCATAAAAGTGAAGAAAACGCCAAAGTCTTAATTTTCCATGCTGGGAACAGTGCATGACGGTGTCAAGAGTAGTTCCCTGACGGCGTCAAGAGTAAAATTCCATGACGACCCAGAAGAGTTTTGACGGCGTCATGAAGGTAGGGCGTCAAGAGTAAAAGTCATGACGACCTGGAAATAAATTGTTCTTGACGGCATCAAATGTAGATCTAGGCAGTCCGAGGATTGTTTTGGCGGCGAGGTGACGGTGTCACCTATTTGGTCTTGACGCCGTCAGACCCCTTTTTCTATATATAGTTTTATAATTTTTCACATTGAAAGAGGGAAGTTTTGGGAGAAACCCTAAGTACGATTTTGGTGTAACTTTACAGGTTTTTCAAGGGTTCCAACCCCTTGATACCTTGCATGATTAATCAAGATAAGTGTTCTTCTAATTCAATCAATATGTCTATGTGTTGGTTGTCTATATCTTGTTCTTGTCTTAATTCTATCATGCTAGGCTAGATCTATCTTGTGTTTGCTTAGATCTAATGAAACCTAGATATTGATTATGTGTTGATTACTTGTTTATTCTTGTCTTGGATGAATGATTTATATGTTAGGCTTAAGAAAACTGGCAGATCTCCAATTGGTAACATGCTTGAATGTCTTAAGAAACATGAACCAATGCGCACTAGGTCTTTATTGGTTGTATTTAATGCATGAGCCACTGTTTACAATCCCTATAGTTGTGCTGGGCATGGTGTAGGAGGAGATAAGAGCTCATAGAATTGGGGAGTTATGTGTGCCATCCCATGAATGGTGTTAAGGAATACGATCCGTCATCCATGCAATTATAACAAGTAATTAACGTGTAAAAGATATCTAGGGAGTAGTGAAATCTAAGTAAACACATTTTCTCCAATTACTGCTCACAACTTTAGTATAAATTAGTTTATTTTCATTTTCAGTATTTTATTTTGATTGCATCTTAGTATTGGGTTAGTTGATTAGCAGCTAATTCCGCCCAAATCCTTCAAACCCGAGATTTTAATTTGCTTTCCATAAAATATAAAAACACAAAAATAATCATCCCTCACCTTTAGAACTAGTATTTAGGCTTTCTAATCCTAGCGACACTATTCCTAAGCTGAACGATCAATCCCCCGGTACTTGTCACTATACTATACTACAACGATCAGGTACACTGCCTGGTGGGGGTTGTAAGCTTCTCGAGATCCCTCGAGAGGTAAAGCCTGTTGCGATTCCCACGCATCAATACCGATGGGGCATCAAACGATAATGGTTCCGGAGCCGGACTCATCCTCATCGCCCCGGACGATGTGGAATACTCCTACGCACTTCGTTTGAATTTTTCTAACTCAAATAATGATGCTGAGTATGAAGCTTTGTTGGAAGGATTGAGAATAGCCAAAGAAATGCAAGTGACAGACATACATGCCTTTGTAGACTCTAAGCTGGTAGCTAGTCAGGTTGAGGGGTCATACGAAGCTAGGGGCGAAAAAATGAAGCAATATCGGGAAAAGGTCATAGAGCTAGCAGGTTCATTCAATAGGTTCTGGATCACCCACATCCCTAGGGCTCAGAATAAGAAGGCTGACGCCCTTAGTAAGCTGGCTGTTGTTCAATTTGATCATTTGTCTAAGGAAGTCCTGGTAGAAGTGTTGAATGAGCGCTTCGTTGAAGGGAAGGAAGTCAACATGATAGTGGAAGAGGAAGGTCCTCCCTGGATGACTGCTATCCAGAACTACCTGGAAAAAGGGATCCTACCCAAAGAACCGATGGAAGCCAGAACCCTTAAGGAAAATATCGACAACTACACCTTAGAAGATGGAGTTCTATATAAAAAGTCTTACTTGGTACCACTAATAAGATGTGTAGGACCTCTTCAAGCTAACTACATTATCAGGGAGGTGCACATGGGCTCCTGTGGAATGCATGATAGACCAAGGCAAGTTGTTGCTAAAATCATGAACCTGGGATATTATTGGCCTAGCATGCACCGAGACGCAAGAGAGGTAATTCAAAAATGTGATAGCTGCCAAGCTCACGCGTCCGTACCAAGACTGCCCAAGGCAGACATGATCTCAGTAACATCAACTTGGCCATTCATGAAGTGGGGAATAGACATTGTGGGACCTTTGCTGGAGGGTCCTGGAAGAGTCAAGTTTTTAATTGTGGCAATTGATTATTTCACAAAGTGGATGGAGGCGAAGCCAGTAGCTACCATCACTGGCAAGCAGGTAGTGAACTTTGCATTTGACAACATTGTATGCAGATTTGAAATTCCAGCCTTCATCATCACAGACAATGGAACTCAGCTTGTGAATGATCCCTTCAAGTCGTGGGCACAAAAACTCAAGATTAAGGTAATCTCCACTTCAGTGTATCACCCACAAGCTAACGGAGCAGTGGAAAGAGCAAATAGAAGTCTCCGTGATGGATAAAACCCAGATTGGAAAAAGGAGGGTCAACTTGGGTTGATGAAGTACCAAATGTGTTGTGGGCACACAGGACAATGAAAAAAACTAGCAATGGCGAAACACCATTTAGTCTGACCTACGGCACATAAGCAGTCATGCCTGAGGAGATCGGTATGCCAACACACCAAACTTCCAGATTGAACCAGGAAACTAATGACTAAGAACTCCGGTTGAACCTCGATTTGTTGGAAGAAAGAAGGGGAATAGCAGCTATAAGGGAAGCCAAATACAAGCAGCAGGTAGAAAAGTACTACAACAAAAGGGTACGTCATGTGCAGTTCAAGGTAGGAGAGTTTGTCCTCAGAAAGAATGAAGCTTCTAAGGTAGAAAGCACCAAAAAACTCGGTCCAAAGTGGGAGGGGCCTTAGAGAGCGACCCAAGCATTTTAGAGTGGTGCCTACAAACTAAGCGACATGAGCGGAAAGGAGATACCCAGAACCTGGCATGCTTGCAACCTCCGAAAGTGCTACATGTGAAGCACCGGAGCATTCTCACTATTATTATGTACTCCTCTTAAAGAAGCAATTTTCAAAGTACAAGACTTGCTCTGGGGGTGATTTTAGATATTATTGATATATTGTTTCTACCGACATCATATGAATGAAACAAAAATTTCCAACAATTTTCTAAGTTATATAATTGTTCATTATAGCGTAACTATGAAACGCCAGATGGCTCGCTACCTCCATGCGAATAGGGTAACTCCTACTAATGTGTTCCCCATGGCGAAATTGGTACCATTGGTGGTTTAGGCTTAGCAACCTTTGCTAATTGACTCCGCGACAGAAGGGCCGGGAACAAACACCTTTCCCTTTTGCGCGTAATAATTGCTCTCCGGTGAGTAGCTACACCGGATGGAGAAAGTGGCACAAGGATACTGATCTGAACGCTACGTTAGTAGGTATTGCATATAAGCGGACACTACGTCAAAATATGAAAGTAATGCAAAGACATTGATCTAAGTGTTACACCAAAAAAAAAAAAAGAAAAAAAGAAAGGAACAAGTATGTTTATACACTAAACCTAACAAAATATAAGGGTAAATACATTATGGCAAAGGCATCTTGTTAGCTGCAACTGCTGCAGCTACAGTCGCTGCAATGGCAGTACCTGCAGCGGCAGTCACCCCATCAGCAGACGCATGTCGAAAGGAACATATGCCATATATTTATCTAAGTATTAGAATGTATCGACAATAGCAATGGTGCAAGTCCAACACCAATATTGTGTTTGATAAAGCATATTAATGAACAACAAGTGCTACTCTAGGAAGCCCTGCTGGTGCAATGTCAGGTGTTATCCATAGTAATTATAGGCACTGCATGTATAAAACACTAAGGAATCCCAAAAATATGCAAATAGTAAAACAACACAACAAATGTAGTCATAAAGGGTTACTGCTCTAATGAGATATCATTGTCACAAAATCATAAAGTTATACATATCCGATGGAGAGTAGCAAAAGTAGCATAAAGATACAAATGGGTCCATAGTACAAAATATCAAAGGTGCTCCCGAAAAGCTACATAAATAAGATAAACATACTACAAACTAAGAAGTTCTTCACTTGGAGGCCTTCTTCGTCTTCAAATGCTCTGGAGTGCTAGTGTACCCAAAGGTCTGGGTAGGGAGAGTAGTAGAACAGTCACGAGTCCGAGTGTCTGGATCATCCGATGAAGTAGCCACTGTAGAAGGTGCCTTGCAGGGAGGAACCACCTTGTCAGACTCAAGCTGAGCAATGTCTTGCAAATCACTCTCAGCACTCTTGACTACCTTGTCAAAAAATGGGAACGCCTGAGTAGGAAAAGCAGTCATTGCATCATCAAGCTTCTTCTTGGCTCCTGGAACAAAGTATGAAATACGCTGAGAAATGTCTTGAAACTGAGTCTCCGTACGACCCATACGTAGACCCCTCTCAACCCCTTTACTAACACCTAAATCTATTACCCTTGCAAATGCTTGACTAAACTCATCACTTTCAAGGAACCTCCGAACTAGCTTCTCGAAGTCACCACGAAAGAAGGAAGTAACACCGGTTCAGACCTTCTCAATATCCTTTTCAAACTTACGCTTCAAATCCCTCACCTCAGCCTTTAACTCAACATTTTTAGCCTTCAGCTCAGCGTTCTTATCCTTGAGTTCTTTGTTCTTCTCGCCCTATCACGATGAGAATCCTCAGCCTCCTTATATGCACCTGAGAGTAAAGAAAGTTAGTCTCATTACG
>JARVZY010002996.1:0-69730 GCA_030686995.1 Artemisia argyi
CATTTGAACTTGTTGAAATTTCACGAATTTCGACCTGATTAGTTGAGGGTGCTTTTAGATCCACACGCTTAGCGACATATTGCATCTTAGGGGCAGATTGCCAGCTGGATGGAGGCCAGTTTTTGTTTCCTCGAGTTGAGAAACTATTAGCCACATTGGTTACACTATCACCCTCACCATTTGAACTTGTTGAAATTTCACGAATTTCGACCTGATTAGTTGAGGGTGCTTTTAGATCCACACGCTTAGCGACATATTGCATCTTAGGGGCAGATTGCCAGCGGGAGGGAGGCCAGTTTTTGTTTCCTCGAGTTGAGGAACTATGTTTGACGGCTCTTTTGGTGACACGTGTTGTGGTTGATGTCTCAGTATTAAATGTCATAGGTTGAATTGACCATATCGGTTCTTCTTTCGCCAGTTTTGGCACTTTTTGGCTATTTAAGACAAAAGTTTCTATTTGTTCTTCTGTTGAACCTGATTTGGTCATTGTTGTAATCAAGTGAAGAAAATTAGCCAAATGCAGTTCAGGATCCCCGTTGATGAGAAAACGAGTAAGCTCCATGAATATTGAATGAGAATCTGATTCACGTGTTGCATACAGAATATCATCCTGTGTGAATCAGCACATAAACATGTTTAGTATAAGCTCAAACTTCAATAAATAGTATCGACAAGGAAATCAGGGATACATTATTAAATTCAGCTAAATTAACTGCAATTGGTGTAAATGAACCTAATAATGGTAAAGTTGAGTAAGTATTTTTTGTCATTTTGGCTTTTGTTTACTATAATTAATATTTTGCAGGTGGTTATCGGTTCCAATAATTGATACACATGTAAAAATGAGAATAATTAATACCTGAAGGAGGCAACTACAGTCATGCCTCTTCTTTGATGCCATATTTGATCGCCTTATAACGTTCTTATAGAATAACTTTTCGACAACAACAATCTGCAGTCGATTCAGCTTCTCAAATCCTGATAGCCTGAGTTGTAGATATCTTTCATGATGTCTGTAACAGATGTAACGCTGAGCGTAAGGAAGAACCCAGCTCACCAACGAAATTCCATAGCTGTTGTTGACTTGCCCATAATATATTGCTTCACGAGTAACAACCTGCAGTGGATTTTAGGGGCTGGTTAATTTCCATCTGATATCATTGAGAATTAGAAGATTCCCACGGAAGCTGTCGCATGTTAACTGAAGGGGGTTTACAAGTCTGTTAAAGTTACTTACATGACACTAATATTCAGAAAATGATAATCAGTTACAATAGAAGACCGTAAAAGATAGCGTTTGGATGTTCTATAACTAAGTGAAATTGTAATAACAGAAAACGAAAATAAAAAGACATTTGGACAAAGACACTTTCTGCATAAATGTTTCTGACATCAAGGTAAAAGTCCCTAAACTTCGAGCATATATACGTCATATTAGTTTTCTGTAGATAATCAGTTTTGTTGCAACTGGTAACTGACCACCAAAATATGTTATGTTGCAATATTCATTTATCCTAACCCCTTTTTCGACTTCAAGTCACAATAATCATATAATCAGCGAACTAAAACACAAATCTAAACACCCCAGACAAAAAAAAAAAAAAAAAAAAAAAAAAAAAAAAAAAAAAAAACGAGTGACAACCTCTGAGAGAGCAGGGATTCCTAGTGCTTTCATGAAAGAAGAAATCTTCACTTGAAGCATTGCCTTTTCTTCATCAGTGAGTTCACACAAGCAAAAAAGATTGATAACATTTGACTCCTCAAATTCATCGGCAAGCTTTTCATCATCACACCAACACACGAGTCCAAATGATGGATGTAAAGAGACCCATTTATCGCGTGATGTCGGAAGCACCTTCGTTTCCTTTTCTTCAAGATTTCTTTTCAGCATTTCAACGCCCTCAACACTTAGGGCTCCAGATTTGAGCCCGTCACTCCACATTACAAAAACATTGAATACCTGTCAATAGAATTCAAAATTGAGACAAAGCCATTATGTCACACAACGTGATTAATTCTTATTTATAAAGGTAGATGCAAGTTATGTTTTATTAGAGGTGGCAAAATGGGCGGGCCGGGCGGGCACGGGCTAAAATGGACACGGGCTAGAACGGGCACGGGCCAAACGGGCACATGTTATACAAATCGCTTTATAGAAGACCAAAAATAACGAAATAAATCCATTAAACGTAATATTTCATTTATATAAAAAATTAAATATTATATATATATATATATATATATATATATATATATATATATATATAAGTTTTTCTTTAAAAACGATTATAATGTTCTCCAATTAAGAGAAAATATGTGCCCGTTAGTGCCCATTTGATTTTTCAATGGGCTAAATATGCCCATTTTAAAAAAAAAAAAAAAAAAAAAGAGGGGCTAAATGTGCCCAAGTCTTTTACAAAGTAGTCAAAATTAGCCCATTTTTTTTCATTTCGGGCACAAATTGCCACCTCTATGTTTTATTATATCTCTAACTAGTGTAGTAAATTGGACAGAATTCTACCTTTTTGGCTGCCTCTAATGGAGTTTCTTCAGTTGATAAATGACGTAAAAACGCAAGGTAATAAAGAAGCGGAGGGTTCTCATTTACACCACATTCACTAACAAAAAAGTCATGAAGGCTTGGATATAAGTTGCTTAGCATTTTGCTTTCACTTTTTGGATGGATCATACTATCATGCCAAAAGACTTCCTGTGGGGATAAAAACACACCAGAAACAACTTCACTCGACGAAGCCGATGTAAGGGGAACAAATATAAACGATCCACTGCGTAATGTCGCCATGTTAGTCTCATTTGAAGAGCCCAGTTGCTTCCATATGAATGAGTAGAACCTTGACATCTGTGATATGCTGAAGTAAACAAACAAAAACGTGTGAACATCTTGCTACGGTTATGAGCATTTACCTTGATTTAGAAAACGCGCTAACAGATTATGAATGTTTACCTTGCTTTGAAAGATGAGGCAGATCTTTTCCAAACTTCAAGAACAGATAAAGCATCATGAAGGGTAACGGCGATTTTAAAACCAATGCTAGTCACCAACTTCTCATTTTGAATCTGTTATACCAAACAAAAAAACACAGCCTGTTAAACTTTTGCAATTTAACAAATTAGGTGTTGAGCAAACAGAATAAAGTTTTAATGGAATAAGAAAGGCGAACCTTTGGGACAGCATAAGAAGCATTATCACCAAGAATTGTGCACACCGCATCACAATCATAGAACAAATCCTTTGGATAACAAAGCCCGTTGTCTACACTGGACACCACCCACTGAACATCACCGAGAGCACTTACGAGCGAAGACTTGAAAGCTTTACTTTCACCATCCATATTACAATAAGCAACAACTTTATCACTATAATATTCATCCCAGATTTCATCAAGAACCTCCAAAAGATGCTTGCATTTTTCACAATCACCGCTCGACGACACTTTTGCTAGTAAATCAACCAATTCTCTAGACTCCCAATCAGTGATAGTTGATCCAGGTGGAATGATCATTTTCTCCCACATCATATTTGTGAGAACAACTTGAGATGAAACAGGAACGGTATTCTCAACTTGAACAGTTTGCACAAAATCAGTTATTCCTACTTCCTTTAGAAAATTCCTCCAGCTTAGCATAGAAACACCAGGTGGATACATCATATAAGTATTGTCAACCTCATACCATTTTACATCAATGCCACTGATCAACCTACTTATATCAATATGATTCCCAAAGTCATTACCGAAATGGATTTCAACCTCAGATGGTAGAGCAAAACCATGATTCGTTAAAATATAAGCTTTATCATAAACCTCAGAAATTATGTCCTCCCGTTCACTCCCACACTCTGAGCAACTAGATTGTAAGTGAACCATTATAAACGATAAGTACTCTGTCATAAGATCAGTATTCACTGTACTTTTCTTGTCGCAAATAGCTGGTAAAACATGTGCTTTTACTATCTCATGTTCGGATAACCATTTGACACCAACTTTCAAAAGCATTTGAGTTAAGTTATTGGTAACAGGGCCATCAAAAATTGCGGGATCAACAATTCGAAGATTGGAAAACAATCTTGTAAAGGCTTTGAGATTCTCCCATGAACCATTTAAACTCATCCAAATCGTACCCACTTCAATTGAAATGTAACAACCGCCTAAAAGTAGAATGAAAGGCGTTTTCATCAGGGTATTCATAACATCAGAGCCGACTTTGAAAGCATCAGTGTTCTGAATGGACATTGAATGTAATTCATTAAGCCAAGATGATAACCACTTATGGCCCATTGTTGTTAAACCATCTTTTGTACGACATAAAGAAGATAACATCTTAACAAAGATTTTAGGTCCATAACTCTCGATACCCAATGCTCTTGCAAGTGAATCTGATAGTACTATATCCTTATTCAAGTATCCAAGACCAAGATGCTTCTGAATCAAGCTATCGGGCAAAAGAGTACGAACCTGTTCATTCCAATTTCTTAGTACCCGACACGGTGGGACCCACTTCTCATTTTCGCCTTCTAGAAGTAAACAGTTAGACGTGCATAGCTTTGATATGATCATTCTAGGAAGAGAAGCAAAAAATCCATGCACTTCGCCGAGAAGAGGAACATAACTCATAAAGACGGAAATGCCCTTTCCAGGACAATCCTTGAAACCTGGAAGGCTGCAAAAAGATCGCTGTGAACTCACAAACAAGTTTGGGAACTCTGATAGCAAAAATTGGTTCCATGGACTATCACCGTCAACTTCTTCTCTTGATGAAGGAAGAACAAAATCACCTTGGATTATAAATTTTAAACCATATGTTCGGAGAGGAAGAAATGCAAAAACATACTGCTGATCTAGCTTTGGAATGTAATTACCATTTCCTGATACTTCAAGAGCAAATGCAACCGAAATTTCAGTAGTTTTGACATCGTTTCGGATACCGTTAGCCTGAAGTTCCCGAGAGTCAACAAACCAAGTCAATGTCTCATTCCCAGTGGAAACATTGATTAATCCATTTCCAGTTATTTGTTTCCTCATGATGACAAATGAATCATTAAGCATATCTCTAAACTTGATACATTGAAGACGATGAAGAAAAAGTAAAAAAGATGGATGAAGATCTGAAAACATAGATTTGATGTTCTCCTCGGCAGAAGTTTCTGTTGACTTTGACTTTAAAGGAAGGACAATGCATGTGTTGTAGTCGTCGGTGCTCTTCACTTGATCAGTACTAGTGTCAAATGAGACCAGGTTTGTGAAATAGTTGATATCACAAGGAGGTACGATTGTTGGCAAAACAAAACCGATTTGACCATCGGTAATGTCAAACTTGATATGGAATCCATTAGAATGGATTTCAGGAGCATCAGTAACCTGCATAATCATCAAAGGAATGTTTTGAATACATCATCGTAGAAAATAAGAGAATTTATTTGGCTAATATTAGATAATAAATTCCTATACCCGAAATACTGATTTGAATCCAATGCCTTTCTTGCCAATGTACCCGGAACTAGCTGTCTTCTTGGTAGAATTTCCAACATCACAAAGCGCCCTGATGTTCTCAGCAGAAAAACCCTGCTCGTTGTTCAAAACAATAATACTCTTCTCCTGAAGAATGAAAGTTAGAGTCGGCTCCACATGTTTTGGATAGACATTATCATCAGCATTCTGAACCTATAGAAATATATAAAATTACACGAACATGTCGTTATTGTAACAAAATAACTTAAAATTTCCATGTCAACGGATAAAGACAGAAACTTACAAGCTCCAAGAGAAAATGCGAGTCTTGGGAATATAACTCTGTAGAAAGACAATGAAGTGCTCTTCCTAAACGAGCATGTTGTTTTTTCAAAATGCTGCTTTCTGAGATTGAAATATTTGGATCCAAACCGAATTCTTCAATTCTAATAGACTCGATAATACTAGCTGCATTCTTCTCTCTCTCAGAATCTAACATGGGCTGAACACGACCATCATCAGCACTGTGCACTGTAATAGTCATTACACCATCTCTTTTACCGTCTTCACTAGGTTGGTTGGTTTCACGAGATGCCGTAACTTTACTTTCTGAAGAAAGTCTTTTATTTTCAAGCGATTCTTTGGATTCTGATAGACATGAACAATTATCATTAAACCACTCCACTATGCCTAATGATAACCCGAGCTCATGAACCAACATATGATCCTCTTTACTTTTACATTCACTCAAAATCGCCAGTTGAGCATCTTTGATAATCGAACGAAGTGCAGAAACCAATAACTCTGCTGCAAATCGTTGAAACTCCTTCGGTATATAACCCAAACAATCAAGAACAAATCTTGAAGCAATCGGCACGCCTTCAAAAGCATTATTAAATGCATGGAATTTTAATACACTGTGGCTGAATGATCTAAACGTAAAACTTTTCCAACTTTAGTTACTAAACAAAGCAGTTCCTTGGTGGTTACATTGCTCAACAGCCACCCCACAAGAGGACCTAACGAAGGTGCAAACTTATAGTCCCAACATGACCATAAACTTAAATCTACCAACATTGGAGCCTTAAGTAACAGTTCTATTGCATCATTCGTGCCAACATGAGTATCTGAGAAACCTTTCTCTGCTCTAAAATCAGATAAAGTTGAAGAAAATAACAAAATACTTGAGCTCACATGATCACCATTCTTGCTGAGATTAGTCAAAAGATCGGTTGTAAACTCATCTTCCAGTAATGTAAGACCGGCAGAAGGAAATTGAGTCTTCAACAACTGAGAAAACATTAAGTTGCTTAATGCTTCATGTTCCCCTAAGCTATTAGCAGCTTTTGATAAGAATTCAAGCAAGTAACATTGGCTCATGCAAACTTTAACCGAAGGTTTCTCAACTTTGTCTGTAACTGTCAAGCAGTCCTGCCATGTGGTAGGTAGTAGAGAAATATGTTCGCCTAAGAAAGTGAAAATGTCTCCAAATCCGAGGGTAGCAAAGTCATCAGCAGAAAAATGTTGACTTAAAGAAGATTCTAGCTTGCAGATTTCCCTTAATAAGACTAATTGTTTTTTCGGATAAGAGCTTATGTTATCTAAAACTTGATTGGAGACCAAAAAATATTCCTTTACATATGTCAGAACATCTTCAAGAGTAATGCCTGGGAAGTAAGCAAAAGAAAAGCAATTGTTGCAGTCAAAAGACAAAGTCAGAGGTACATGAAACATGGTTGAAGATAATCCAATTTTTCTACCATAACTTAAAAGATTAATATATATATATATACACTCCAGCTAAACCAACTGATAAATTTCCTCTATTCATTGGGGTGTTTGGATGTGCGCTTTGAAAGTGATAATAGCCATTTGAGAACGGAGAATCAGGTGCTAAAAGAAAGGGATAATTAAGTAAGTTTAAATGCAATTTAAAATCCGTTTTCTAACAATTTCTTACCTGTTTTAATTAATCTGATTATATTTACTCTAAACTATCAAAAGATGTTAACAAATTTAGTTCTAATGCACATCCAAATACCCCCTCTTTACACAGAATGAAAAATAAATAATAGAGCCAAAAACGAAGAACTATATTAAGAAATACGGAGTAGATAGAAACAAAAGGCATGTAACATTGTAACTAACCAGCACGACTCTCCGAAACATGCTTACTATTTCCTTGAGGGACGGAACTCATACGATCCCACAAACCAAACTTTATAGATGCAATCTGTGAAAAAAGAATCAAACTTGAGGTTACACTACCTTGACGTTGAATGGTTGTATGAAATTGTCCATAGATGACTTACAGCAACATTTAGCAATCCAACATATGGATATGATGAAGTCATACGATTTACAGCTTTAGTCTTCATTTTTGGCTTCATTTGACCATGATAATAGTCAAGCATCTTCTCATATGCCTACAAACAAAAGATGCAATTAAAACAAAGAACTAGTGTACAACAACAAAACACAAACTAAATAGAAACCAAATTTTTATGATTCAGTACAACAAAAAGCATGCGATTTGTGACAAAAATCGAGTATCGACATACCTCAACTACATTCTCATCTTCACATGATTTTTTCCACATCTTAATAAACCCCCATGTATGCCCATCGACTGCATTACCATCTATATACCCTGTTACCACATCCACACTAAAGAGCTCCGGATTAAACATCGTCCCAGCGACCCACTTCGGTGTTTTATGAATTGCAAATTGTGTGCAATAACTGATTTCGGATACTTGTTTCCCTTTAAGCGAAGCACCATGATCATTGCAGCTTTTGATCTCATGCGTCAAACTACAATCCATTCCAGTATCCAACCAAGTGCGTGGAATTTGTGAAGCTGCAGCTTCAGTAGGGTCAGAAGTAGATGTAGCTTGTGCATCATCATTTTTATTGTTAGCAGTGTCTCCATCATCCTCCTCGTTGTCATTAATCAGTGAGTTTACATCTAGTCCATCAGAACACTTCTTTAGAATGTTGCCTTCAGATCGCCTTCCACGCATGAGATATCCAATGTGCATACTGTAAATGTACATCAGCAGAAAAAAAAAAGAAATAAAAGAGCCACTTTAAATGCACAATCATTTTTTTATTTTTATTTTTAAATCCATACCCCAGACTTTGAATGCGTATGCAAAGATTTTCTCGGTTTTTCTTCCTTTTCTTTGCTATAAACTCCAACAAGTCATCAACCATAATGGTCTTTTTCCTTCTACGAGGGACTATGCTGAGGTAAGCGACAATTTGTTCAGTCGTAATCTTGCATATTTCGGTGACATCAGGTCCTATCGAAAAGTAATGCACAACTAGCGGATGCTTTAAGATAGGTCCTAATTCGAGTTCTTCAAAGCTCTTAATTCCCTCATTTTCACAAATTGACAACACCAGATCATGTAGTGATGTAATCTTTTGGACCGCAACAAAACAATTTATAAAAGAGTTGACCTACAGGATAGATATCAGATGTTTAGTTTTAATACAAAGTTTACATGATTACTTAAACATGCTATACAATAACCCACATTGTCTTGAAATCTTAATGCATCTATAATTTAACCCACTAGCTAGCAACTGCTAAGTAATCAAAATGACTATTTCTACAACAACTCATTTCAAGTTCAGTTGCTTTTTACCATATACGAGTACTACATTTGCTAATCACATTAAAATAACGGGTAAACGAATGAGATTTTCCAAGTTCGTGTAACACGGGAAGGGCGAGTATTTGACTTAGATGTACGCCACCCCTTTCCTGGCAACCATAAAATTAATGCGTACCTAGTGAGGTTTGACTCTAGACCTCTTGTGAGGAGGTTAGGTGCTTAAACCTCACTAGGCACATATTTACCCTTAACTAATTGTCTGTTTTATAGAAGTGTTCGGTAACATATAATAAACCAAACAAATATGTGCCTAGTGAGTATTACTTTAGACAATTATCAGTTTTACCCTTAACTAATTAATTAATACTCGCTCCGTCCAAAATTATTGTTACCAAACAAAAAACACACAGTTTCTCTTCAACTGATCAAATATCATCGCCCCCCACTAAACCTTCTTTTGATTGGTTGACACAAGAATGGGACTATTGTTTTGGGACATCCTAAAATGGAAATGGGGACTATAATTTTAGGAACCTAAAATGGAAATAATAACCTCGATCTAAATTCCCGATTTATTTTTTGAAATGGACAATTAATTCGAGACAACTCTAAAAAGAAATATGGATGATAAATATGGGAAACCAACTTGCAATAATTTAAAGGACAAATATTTTAAAAAATTATCGTACTTGACACTATTTGTTTTTCTGGATAGCGAACAAAATGTTTTTGCTTATAGGTTACTTTTCTTTCAATTTCGTCCTTGTTAAGGTACTTTGTGACATTTTTGCCCTTCGACAAAAAAATCCTATTAGGTCGAGAGAGGAAAAAATGTCACAAAATGTCGCAAAATGCAAAGAAAAGTACCCGTGTAAGCAAAGAAATTTGTTTGTTACACATAAAAACAAATGGCGGCAAGTATGGTACATTTTTCAAACATTTGCCCTAATTTAAATCTAAATTGCAAAAAAAAAAATAATAAATAAATAAATAATAATAATAAATTACCTTTGCTTCAGTGATAATAATTCGATACAAGGAAGGCACATACTGCATACAACACCCTAACGACTCGAAGGAATCCGCATTCAGCATTACTAACGCTGCCTGCGAAACTCTCCACGCCGTTACGCTTTCGCCCGCAGCCAAAAGATCAGTGTGGGCTTTCTTAACTGCTGCATCGATCACCGTGATTTGAGACTCCGCGTTTCGGCTAGTTCCGCCTTGCCAACGATTGTGTCCGTACATTTTTTCGAATTTTTTGTTTATTCAAGTGAGAAATAGTCGTTGTTAGTCGTCTAGTGGTCTTCTGCCGGGGAAATATAAAGTAATACACTATGATTGGCGCATAGGTGGGACTTTGTTAGCCCAAGCCAGGTGGAAAGAGATTTTTTTTTTTTTTTTTTTTTTTTTTAAACTAACAATTTTTTACTTAAAAGAAAAGAGGAATCTATTGGCGTAAAAAGTACATGGTTCGTAGCGCCGCCCTATAGGTGGGTGAGGCGAACGACCGCCCAGGGCATCAAACAAATACGAGTATCCAAGTGACAGTAGTCCAAATTTATAAGTTGATATGTGGGTTTTGGATGTAGGCACGATTGGTTATGTACATCACTTAGGAGGGGCATCAAAATACTCAGGACTGACATTGATTGTTCGTTTGGCTCGTTTTATGACAAAACTCGAACTGAATCTAAAATTTTTGGTTTTTGCTTTCTAGAAACTTTTCGATTTCGGTTTCATCTAGGTTCGATTTTTCTTTTTCTTTTTTTTTCTCCCTTTTTTAAAGGGTTTTTACCCTTGTAAAGTATATTAAAGCCAATGGTAAATTGTAAAAAATGTCCTTGTGGTATCGTGATTTTGCACCATATGCCACTCTCAAACTTTAATTACAAAAAATTGTTATTGTTGTTCACACTTTTGCACAAATTATGTCCCTTTCACTAACGCTCGTTATTTTCTTTTTCGATAGTCAAGGTCAAATGCATGTGAAATAACTACAAACTCATTAAATTCATCAATGTTCAGGATCAACAACACAAGATTTAAAAGACACATAAAGACCATAGGTTTTGCCATCGAAAACCTGCGATTAAAAACTATGTCTCTAGAAGATAGATTTATGCATGTTAGTATAATAGACATATACCCGCACAAAGCGACGGTGTATATCGGCAAATAATTATACCTAGAAAATCGTGATTCTGGTTTGATATTTGATGCAAAGTGTGTTTTTTTTTTAATGCAAAGCGTGTTTTTTTTTTAAATTAATATAGTGTGTTTTTTAAAAATTGTCAAGTTTACAATTAATCAAGCTTAAGGTGTATTAAGGGATATTTAGGGGTAATTTAGGCAAACTACATTAATTTTAGTTTTCAAGATTTCAAAAATAAACATTAACTCTTTATAAGTAATATAAATATAGAAAACAGAAAATCATAGTATATGATATAACCATTAATTAAGAATAGATATTATATTCCTTATGTTACTAGGAAGTATTTTTTAAACTATGGTAACAATTCCTGAATTACTTAAATTGCCTATTGTTAAGGTAATTATTTTCAAAACAGTCTTTGAATTTGGGTCTTAGGAACATGGAAGAGGGCTTTATCCCACATAGGAGGGAATAGAAAATGAAATGATGTTTATAATGATGATGTCTTACTTCTATTGATTAATGGAAATATAGAGGGCACATAGGGTGCTGAGCACCCATCGCGCAAGTAGCGTTTGATGGCGCACTTTGCTAACTCGCATCATCAGGGGTGTAGACGATGGTCGTTACAAGCAACCATTGTGTCAGTTGATGTGCTTTACGACCAACCATCGCGACTTCATGGGTTGTGTCCGTTCAGACGAGGGAACAATCGCAGATCCATGTATCATGCCTGTTTTTCGGCCATCAGATGGGACACGTTGGTTTAGTTATGTAGCAACTCGTATTTTCCAAACTCAAAACTATTTACTTTGAACGTTTACATAATTACTTTTACGTATAACTGTTAGGTTGAATCGCGTAAACCAAAAAATGACACTTTAAATAAACGTGCACTAGAATTACATCATTTTGTAGTAATTTTGCCAAAACAATCTTATTAGAAAAAAAAAAAAAAAAAAAAAAAAAATGGGCCAATCAGATTGCTCGTTTGACGTAGGCAAAATCGTGCGATATGACTGGCCAATAACAAGCAAACATAAAACACTCTAGCTCTCACACTCACACTCACGGCAGAAATCACTCAAGAAGAAGGATTCACAAGTGGTCATTAGCTTATTGGATAGCTTATTGGGTTAAGGATTCATAGTTAGGGCTTTTTGAAGCTTTTAGTTGGGTATTATAGTTATCTTTTGGGTTCTCTTGCACAAATCATCTACCAACACTTTGTAAGATTCATGAACTCATTTACATACTCATATTTACATTTACATTACATTTCATGTTCATACTATCACTTATATAGACTAGCGGTGTTGAGGAAATTGATATAAAGTTGACTTATGAAAACATGTTTCTGTCCCAATTTTACATCAGACAGTTTCGACATAAAAACCCAACCTAGAAATTTTTATAGACCTTGCCAATTTTTGTGAACTTATTAATATGTTTTAAGTTGTTCCCTAAATTTTTTCAAAATTTTTGAACTTGATTGGTATTTTTAATAAATCGTACAAAAATGTTAGTCAATATCGACACAAATCTGTGTACCATTTGTAGTTTGAGAAAACAACCACCCTAAAGCCTAGTTGAGCAACAATGATGTGAATAGATACTGTAGATCACTCTTAGAACTTTCCGTAAGAGTTGAATCGAGTCGGGGTGTTAAATATCAAAGGAGATACGACCCCGGAAAGATAGGTCTAACATCCTGAATTTTAACAGCTTTGATACATGTGTACGTTTTTTACTTGATAAAATAATTGGTAAATAACCAAACTGAGAGGCTTATATTTTTGGAAAGTAGACTCAAAAATAATGAACCTAGGCTTTTGAAACATGTGATAAGTAACTCGATTATAACGAAAGTCTTCTAAAAATTTAAACAACTTGTCACTAATTGTTTTTAATATAAACCGACACCCAAACTTGTTTTTACTAACCGGAACTTTGAAACAACAAAACAGATATGTCACCTTCGTTTAGAGAGTTTAACAAAGAAAAACGGACTTAAAACGAATTAGATACACTCTTTCAAAGACGCGTAAATTAACTAATAAACTTAATATTTCTAGGGTTTCTTTTAGAGTATTAAACAAAAGTGCGAGTGACCACTTTTGTGCCTATTTACGAGGACCTTAGGCTTAGAATCATTTAGAGCGGTAGTTGAACTTCTTACAGCCCTCGCGACATACTTGACACCGGAACTCAAATCGGCCCAAACCAATAAGACGCGAAGAACTTATGACCCGCTAAACTTGAGGCAGGCTCGTTTTTGGACACTTTTTGAAAACTAAATATTAAAAAGTGAAACTTGCGTTTTACTACGTTTTGAGTCGTAAAACATCACTACAAGTATATAAGGGGGATAGAACCTGGTAAAACACATACGCATATAGTACATGTTGCATATTCCCTAAAATGACTCATATTTCTAGGTCGCGTTTAGGATTTCCGTGCCATTACTTTATGGAATACTTTCCGATTACTTAATTTCTTGAGGTGAGTTTCATACGTTTTACATGTTTATACTTTTATTTTAAAATACTTGGGGTGAGAATACAATGCTTACTTTTACATACGGACACAAGTGCATAAAACATTTACATATTGCCTAAGTTACCACATTAGCCATAAGGTCCGTTAATTACTCGTAAGTGCGAATGTTGTGAATAGATTTATTGGGTTGACAGCCCGTCCGGGTTAGTCTTACCAACTGGTTAAATGGATGCATACCATTTGGGAACATTGGGTGTTGGGCTAGACACCTACAGGGGCAATCATATATTTGTGCAAATCGTATACATAACACGTTAAAGTTTCGGAGGCATGAGCTTAGGGAAATAATATTACTTTTTTTATGACATTGTATTTGTTATAATGGTCATACATACTAAAATCTTGTGTCCGCACTTGACATTTACATTTACCTAAACCTATGAAATCACCAACATTATTGTTGACATTTTAGCATGTATTTGTCAGGTTGTTGAACGTACTAGCTTGGTATGCATAGGGACATCGCTTTTAGAGTCGCGTCATGCGGTCTCATCATCATGGATTTTCAACTTGGACTACATATATTTGTTAATGTTTTCAAACACTATTTCTATTTGTTATGGAACATGAGTACTTGTTGTGTTAAACTATGTCCGGTTTTATTAAATCAAATGATATAATTTTAAACGACTCATAATATAGAGGTCGTTCTTTATATTCTTGACTTTGTGCTATGAACATCATGCTTCGGTTACCTTTCAGCTGCATCATTTTGGGGGTGTGACCCTAGACTATAACCGTTGCATCATGACATTTCATCATAGCATTCCACGTGCATATTCATCATACATGTCTTTACTTATTTTTATGTAAGTTAATTTGAGCAAAATCGTTATAGGATCTCACACAAGATCATGGGATCGAAAATGATCTGATCCAACTATAAGTCCATGTCTACCTTTTTCTTTTGCCTAACTTAAGCCCATTTTTTGGGTTACTTTAGGCCAAGTCCATTATTAACGATTATAACATGAACTAATTCAATGTGTGTCGTATTTCTTTTCTACCCAAATCGTTTATTTAATGAGCGAAACATTTAGTAACTTTATGTATTGCAATATTTAAAACTATCTATTTGAAATTTAGGGTTTTATTTTTCCCATACCATTCATTTCTATTCGTCTATCATACACAAAACAGTATAGAAATATTTAAAACTATCTATTTGAAATTTGGATTTTAGTTTGATCTTATGATCCCTGCCCGATCGTACAATCACAATCTTCAGAAGACCATGATCACAATCATAATCTTGTGAAGACGAAAACGACATTAGGTAAGATCCAATCAAGAAAACCTTGTTTCTTAGGACCAACACTTCATTAGTTCAACTAAAAGTTTCAGTAATATTGATTTCAAAAGAAAATTACCAAATTGTCAGAAATTTTAAATAACAAGACACCATATTGATCTCATGGACCAGGACCCAATCAGCAAGTCAATCTTATTTTGTAATGGCAGTAAATAAGTAACTTTCATATTATAATGTAACCCAAAATAGAAGTTTAACCACGCAAGGTGGTCTAGTAATATAAGCCTTCGGACTAATACCACTAAAATGTTTAACGTTTCAAGTTCAAATCCTGCTAAGCGCAACTTTGAAGTGACCACGCTAACCTCATGAAAAGGAAGGACTTAACCCCGGTTTGAATCAGTGTAACGCTGAATTCAAACCCAGTGGATTAAGCAGCCAAAAGATCTTAAACCATGGTTAACAAAAAAAAAAAAAAAAAAAAAAAAAAAAAAAAAGGTGTTTAACAATCAAAACTTGGACCCTTCAAAAAATCTTGCAATTGCACCCTTCTTTCGACTAATTGAAAAGAGTATAATAAATGTTGAACTGAAAGTAATAATAAATGTTGAACTGGCTGAAATTTTTACTAAATTTAGTGTACATGGATAAGACTATAAATTGAAAACAACACTAGAAAGTATCCACGAATCTGTGACAGTTTCTTAATGTGAATGGAGACAGTGTTGACAACAAGTCTACTGCTATTGGTCTTCATCCATTTGATCAGTTTGTGCAATCGAGTCTACTCCTATTGCCTCCTCAGAGTTGGATGATTTTGTAACAGAATCTTCAAGAGCCTCAAGAAAAGATAGGACCGTGAACTTGTCTGTAGTGAAAAATAATTGTTACTTGTTAAAATAAACAATCCGATCAAATCAAAACCATAAAATAGATTCTACAATAATGTTTGAGGTGACAATACCCACCAAGTCTATGAATGGGCGATTCTCGTTTTTTTTTTTTTTTTTTTTTTTTTTTTCCCCCTCTCTTTCTAAAACGGGTGAAATCAGAAAGGAAAAAGAAGCTAAAAAGGTCAAAAGTATTTGGCACCTATAGTTATCTAACTTTGACCAAGAGACTGGAAAATTTGCGGTGCTTACATTTACTTGGGTCGACTCCAAACTGAGTCAGGTCTATTTGACCAGTCTTCAGCACCTGCGTAGACAATGTTGATGATCAGTTTGCAAACAACATTAAGATGTTAATTGTAAAACAGTTGGACAAAGAAGCAAGGAAATTGGATATAGATCCTCACATAAGTGAAGGAATCAACTTGTTGGCGAAAAGGAGGGCTCTGCAGCAGCTCCATTATATCCTCTGGAGTCCATTCACCCTGCAGTCCCACAGAAATTCTTAGGCTACACGAAAATAATGTATTTAGTTAGTCGCAAAAGACAGAAGTCACACGATATCCGGGTCGAGCAGGTTTGGTACGGGTCGAAATGAAATTGGGGTAGGATTGGTTAACCCACAAACACTTATAGTACTTTACTTCAACTGATGTAAGGCTAGATAGCGCCTTTTTCTTAGACTAGACGAGTACCCGTGCATAGCAACGGGATTTTATAGCGACAGATAGTTTACTGATAAAAAAAAGTTTATAGGTTATAAACGAAAAATAATAAAAGTTTGAAGATTTGGGAATTAAACATAATGTTTTGAAACCCGGTTCAACTGGTTGAACTGTTCCGGTTAAAAAACTGGTTTGAAGCGTCCCGGGTCAACCCGATTTGTGTTTTAATTGGCTGTATTTAATTTGGTAGATATGTTTTTAATTGGTTGTACAATGTGAATAAATCATTGTACTTAAATAATTGTATTTTTAAGTATTGGGGTGTTTTAATAAGAGTATTAATTACATTTCACTTTCTCTCTCATTTGACTATTGTTGAAAACTCAACATTTCACTTTTGACCATTTTTCTATTATAGATAGTACTAGACGAGTACCCGTGCATAGCAACGGGATTTTATAGCGACAGATAGTTTATTGATAAAAAAAAGTTTATAAGTTATAAATCAAAAATAATAAAAGTTTGAAGATTTGGGAATTAAACATAATGTTTTGAAACCCGGTTCGACCCGGGTGGTTCAACCGGTTGAACTGTTCCGGTCGAAAAATTTGTCGATTTAAACCGGGTCAACTTGCTAGCTTTGGTCGAAAATTGGTAAAATTAAACCGGTTCAACCCGTCGGGTTTGAAGCGTCCCGGGTCAACCCGGTTTGTCATTTGTATTAATTCTTTTAATTGGTTGTATTTAATTTGGTAGATATAAAGTTTGAAGATTTGAGAATTAAACATAATGTTTTGAAACCCGGTTCGACCCGGGTGGTTCAACCGGTTGAACCATTCCGGTAGAAGAATTTGTCGATTTAAACCGGGTCAACTTGCTTGGTTGGGTCAAAAACGGGTCAAATTAAACCGGTTCAACCCGTCAGGTTTTAAGCGTGAACCGTTCTGGTCGAACAATTTGTCGATTTAAACCGGGTAAACTTGCTAGTTTGGGTAAAAAACGGGTCAAATTAAACCGGTTCAACCCGTCGGGTTATAAGCGTCCCGAGTCAACCCGGTTTGTCATTTGTATTAATTGTTTAATTGGTTGTATTTAATTTGGTAGATATATTTTTAATTGGTTGTACAATGTGAATAACTCATTGTACTTTTAAGTAATGGGGTGTTTTAATAAGAATATTAATTACATTATTTTTTTCTCTCTCATATGACCAAATGTTGAAAACTCAACATTTCACTTGACCATTTTCTCTTTATATGTAGTTAAGAAGTATAGATATAGATATAGGCTATGTTTGGCGCGGAGCTTTTTTGGGTAATGAGCGGTGAGAATGAGCTTTTTTGTTTTTGATGTTTGTTTGGCATGAGAGGTGTGGGCTTTGCTATTTTTTAGGAAAGCTCATTTTCCCAATGCTTCTTTATGAAACGCTGTGTTAGGTAATGGGTCAAAATGAAAAGACCAGGTTAACCCAGAAACACTTAGGGCTTGTTTCTTTTTTCCCTTAAGGAATTAGACCCACTTGTCATTTAATATTATTACTTTTTTAGGTGGGGTCTATTTAAATCTTTTATTCGGTCTGTACTAACACAAGGGAAGAAAATTGATATCCTCCGCAACAAGAGGTAACAACAGACGTGGGACCCACATGGACCCATTTGTCACTTAATCTAGGGAAGAAAATTGATATCCTTGGTAAAGATATAACAGAAGGTTAATTATGATTACAGTTAACAAAAACAGTATTGTTACAATAACAATTTGGGAAAATGGTCTAAAAGTGTATTGAACTTCACTCATTATTCTTTAGTGTATCAAACTTTTTCCTTTCCTATTGATTGTATAAACTTCTGATTCTAATATATCCTATTGTAGGGCTAAACTTTTGAGTTATAGGTTTGATACATTTTTAAATGATTATCCATTCAAATGCATCGAGGTAATGATACACACAATAGAATAAATTAGAAGTTTATACAGTCAATAGGAAGAAGAAAAAAAAATGATACGCACTGAAGAATAATGAGTCAAGTTCGATACATTTTGAGGTGATTATTCATTCAAATGTATCGAACTTGACCCGTAATGTTACACACACTAGGATAAATTAAATTTTCATACATTCATTTGGGGAAAAAATGGTTGATGTACACTAAAGAATAATGATTTGCAAAAAAATAAAATAATAATAATAAACACTTGAAAGTAGTTGCGTGCATTAAAAATAAACTTTGGTGACTATCAACCCCTTTTAAGCAGTTCTGGTTTTCATTATTTAGTTTTTTAACATGACATGTTTGAAATCAAGCACAACCAAGTTGACCCATGTTACCTCTACTACAAACCAAGGAGCCATGTTACCTCGGGTAAATGTGTTGCAACTTGCTCCAGTGATAATGTCTCCATCAATGGCAAAATAAGTTCAGGCTTCAGAATATCACCCAATCCTAAACCTATAAAAAAAAAGCAATTCACAATAACAACAACATCAAAACTAAAGCAAAATAAGGTATATTCCTTTCGTCTCAAAAAGATACAAAACTTCTGTCTCAAAACTGTACAATAAATGCAAATTGTTCTCTTCTATTTGGTACTTCTCAATTTACTGGTTATGCCACTAGTATTTTGAAATCATCACTTCATATTCATAACTTTGATCTTGGTCCACAATTTTTTTCTTTAATTTGTCCATGTTAAGGTGCATTAAATATATGATCAGTAGTTGAGCATAAATAACAAATTACTCAAGAATGCATTAAAATCCAACAGGTCTTACACTTTATCTTGGATTGATATGCTGACAAATTTTAGACAAGTAAATGTTTTTAGAATTTAGAAGTGGCAATCTGATACCCATTGGTTAAACATGGGTCTGGTTGGGTAAAAATTTAATAAGTGATGTTGGATCTCCCTAAATATTATAGATGGGTCTAATTGGGTATTTGATAGAAAGTGCAATTATACAATAATTACCCAACAGGTCTAGGCGGGTCTAGCGGGTCAAAAAAATAATTTTTTTCATCTTTTACTAAAAAACAAGAAAAAATCTCGTCGGCCGGATCAAAACCCATCTAGACCCGGACCCAAGCCATTTAGACCCATGTTTCTAGAGACCCATCTAGACCCGTGACCCAAACACGACCCGACCCACATATTCTGCCACCTTTATTAGAATTTTATACAGAAGATCAACTACTTCCCATTTCTATATTTATTAAAGATATAGGGGTGTTTAATATTTTAGGTATAAAATCATATAATTAATGATTTCGGCTGCCCCATAGAAAATTCATAATCAATTTGTAGAAATCATTACCTCCATCAGGATCTGCTGCCTCACCTGGACATCATCCCGGACAGTTAGAGATCAGTTAAGAATGACAAAAAATTAACCAAAATGAACAAAAAAAAACAGTAGCACAATCTATTGACATGCCTGAGGGTCCGATATTACTTAAGATTCTCTGAAGATCTGCCAATTTAACAGGTCCTGAGGAGGACACATCACTAATTACGTCTGCACCCATACCTGATCCAACCAAATTTCCAGCCCTGTAAACAAATACTGTCATGTTTAGCGTATACCATTCAGCCAAGAACTAGCTTATTGTGGTAAATAAAGTATAGAGGTCTACCACATTCTGTTTCCAAACGTCATGATAAAATTACACTTTTCTATGAACCTTACGGTTAATATATGTACTAATGATATCATATTTAGAATACAGAAATAGCTTGTGTTCATGCTGAGGCCTAAAAACTAACTTAGACCTCTGAATCATGTAGTTTATGCTCTGACAGTCGTTCCTTCACATTGAGAATAAAATTCTGTTAACATAAACGGTCTTTTATTTGGACATACATTTAAGATGAATAAGATCGATCAGTCACTACAATAGGTATCTGTTGTAAGGATCAGATCTAAAATGACTGATCTTTGACCATGAGAGTAGATTCAACCACAAGAGTGGGTTTCAGCTTATAAGATCAAGTTTGAAATGGTAGGTCCCCAAATACAAGAGCGGGTATCTGACAATCTGTTAGAGAATATGTGTATAGCAGATATATATATGTGGATTGAGGGACAGAGGGCGCATTGTATTTTGGTTTTAAGATTTCAGATTGAGATTGAACATGGCCAACGGCAAATATCTAACTACACTTTATTTCCTAGTAGGCAACAAATCAAAAGGTCTAAAAGGTATCAATTAGCCCATGGGTTGATTATCAAATTCAATTCCTTAATTAAATCACCGATAGGTGTGTGTTATGTTTTCATAGCAAATTGTGATAAAGGGCACCGGTTGTATTTAAGAAAAACTTCTGAAAATAGCACCCATGGATTTCATTTTCTATTCAGATATATTCACATACCGTGATGAGATATCTTCACCATGAGAGTCTTCTTCTTCAGCTGCGAAATCTGCCACATAAAAATAAACATATTGAGTACTTTGAGCATAAACTTTCTAATATGTTATTGAGCATAAACTTTCTAATACTTTGCATTGTGGATGTAAATAGCAGTAGTAAGAATGGTAATTACAAGACTCATACAATTAGAGTAATATAAGTCTGAAACTTTGAAGCAAACACTCAAGCTAAAAGATATTAGGACCAAAAATTCAAAAGTCCGGACTAGCATAAACAACCTATATCACAAAATTAAACAAAACAAGTAGATATCTACAATAGCGTTAACTTTTGCGCAATATACAACAAAACGGCGTAGATGATCGATCTATTCAGAGAACAAAAGTTCTAAATCTAGAATGCTATAAAGCATAAGAGCAACAAGAAATATGCTTACAAACTTCTGAGCAAATTCAGTGGCAGAATATGATGATATAATTGCTCAGGATCATAACTGAACTAGTTTGGCAAAAACAGGTTGACCAATGAACGCCTTTAGTCCATTTTTTATTATGAACTAATGTTTTAGTTACTATTAGTCTATTACAAAGACAACACATCACACAGATAACCTAAACCTCTGACAAAAATATTTTAGACAATTTAAAGAAACAGCAACAACAATACCCAATCATGCTGGAGCGGGGTATGGGGATTTTAGACAATTTAAAAGGTTGAATAAATTAAGCCCTTCAGAGTTCAGAATATATTTGAGTTAATTTCCACTTTCACCCATTTGATGTGTTCCTTCTTTAGCCAATTCTTTGGTCGATTACGATAAAACATAACCCAAATCTACCCTTCAGGAGCACACATATAATCTTGAGCTTTTTATATCATTATCTAGAGAAATTAGTTATAACTAATACCTATCGGTTGATTGAGGTACACGTTGACTGAATTGCACAATTCTTCATCACCATCGGCTCTGGGCTCCTGGAACACATTTAAGCAATATAAGTCAGCTTTAGATCAATATAGAGCTATAAAACGAGTAGAAGATGAATTATGCTAACCTGCATCCAGAAGAAACACTTCCTGTCGTCTGTCTGAAACTTCAACAAGTAAACCCTTCCCGAAGCTTGACCAACCTAATTTGAACCAATATACAAGATTAGCACAATATGCATAGAATTATAATCCGATCAGACCGAAAAAAACTCAAATAAATAATACCTTCTCAAAAACTGCCTCTTCTGGGAAAACAATTTGATCCTATGTTTACCCATGTTAAGGAAAACCTTCTACTAAAAATGTGAAATATGGAGCAAATTATTATGTCACAAATAACCATATCGGGATAGCAATTGAAATAAGCTTCGCAGCTAAGAGTCAGCAGAAACCATGCAACTACTAATGATAAATGCATGACATAAATTAGGATACATCTTCAACAGTGTTATTACTCCGATCAAGCCACTGGATATGAACTAATCCCTCCTCCCCCTATATGATAGCCAACATTTCATAAGAAACATATTATGCATTACGCAATAACCAACAGATAAACTACAAATAATGGTAATATTCGATTTTACATACTCTTCCAATGCGAACAAGACCTTTACGCGGATCAGCAACAACACGCGTTCCTTCCATAAGCATTTTACCAGCACGAAACTCCAGCAAAACATCCTGCCACAACACACACAACAACTCAACATTCTATATTCATCACAAATATCATTAAAACACAAAATTCCTGCGTAAGTAATTTCCCCTTGTTCATAGTCAAACCATTGGGTGTTGCCCAACACTGTCAAGCTCAAAACACGACTCAACTCAACCTAAATACTTAAACTCATACTCGGATCGAGCTAATCAACTTTCAAGCTAGAGTGACACTCTCAAGATTGGCTCGGCTCGGCTCGCTTATCAGTATTAGAATATTGATAATGATATCAAGGAAGGTCAACATTACTAGACTAGTTTATATACTACGAAAAATATGTAAACAAACATAGGCTATATTTGGCAACGAGCATTTAGCTATTTAATTTTGTTTACACTCCCCTATTTAAAACAACAATAAAATAGGCATTTAGCGTTATCGTTTAGTTTTTAAGTCATTTTACACTTCACAATTACAGACACATACGCTACCAAACACTATTATAAAAATAAACGACTACTAACTATCGCTTGCAGCTACTACACGTTTCGGCCATGTACCAAAACGTAAAACTGTAAAAAGACAAAAGCTTAACAAAACTCACGAACTTTATAAGCTCGACTCAAAAGTCTCTATGTCGATTTTAAGTATTTCGAAATTCGAACTAACCTACACACACAGCGTAACAACAAAAACTAACTAAAATCACATCTAAATATTTTCTAGGGCTCATAAATTTGAATTCAACAACCACAAATTAACCAAATAAATAAATAAATAAATAAAATAAAAACCTGAATAGCAGGAAACAACTCAGTATCCATAGAATCCATTACTCCAACCGCTAACTAACTAACTAACTGCACACATATAACAAACATAACTAACTGTAAATAAATAAATAGTTAATAAAATGAATAATGATTGTTTTAATTAATAAGTGATGATTTTGAAACCCTAGTTTTTTTTATTTTATTTTATAAAAATTTGATTTTGATTAAATTGGGGAAATGGTTTTTGTATATAAAAGTTTGATTTGATGATTGGTGGTGATGGATTGATTTACCGTTGGTTTGGTTTATTTCGTGTGTGTGAAGTTAAGCTCTGAATATGAGAGAACAAGTAGTGATGATGATGTGAATATGTGATGACGAGATTGTGAAGTAACGGCGTGTTTGGGGTTTATTGTTATTTGTTTTAAGAAAATGTTTAATAGGGTAAAATTACACCCTTTTGGTCACCAAGTTGTGACCGGATTGCGGATACCGTCCTCAGATCTAGAGTTTCGCATCCGTAGTCTCTGATATCACGTTTTTCGCTCTTTCACGGTTCAAAACCTTAATGCTCGTTAAAAATCTAAATGATTTGTTCATCTTTTCGACATTTCATGTAAAAACACCCTATAACACCGTTGATCTTTGGCATTTCCAATGCCTAAACACAATAAAACAGTTGTTATATTACTTAATTTTTACTTTTTAAGAAAACAAAAACTTTTAAATTCCTATAAATTTACTTTATCATCACATAAACCATCACCATAACAACTCCTCGAAAGAAAACGTGTTTTGATTGAGATTTTACTAAAATAAGGTTAAAAAAATATTACGATATTTTCTTTTGAATTTGTTTCGCATGGTGGACAAAAAATAAAATAATCAATTAAGTGTTAAAATTATTTGGATGCATAAAGTCAAATAGGATGATTTTTTTTGTGTGTGTAATGTAATGTGTTTTTATATGTGCATTTAATGATTGTCATATTAGTAATGTTGGATTAATAGTTATGGTTTCTAATTATTTTTTATGAGATGTCCACGTAAGTTATTGTGTCATCTTGTTACGCCCCATAAACGACACTATAAAAATTTTGAAATTTCACATACTTTAATACTTGAACTTGAAATTTCATAAGCTCTGAATATGAGAGAATATGTGATGACAAGATTGTGAACGGCGCGTTTGGGGTTTATTGTTATTTGTTTTAACAAAATGTTTAATAGGGTAAAATTACACCCTTTGGTCACCAAGTTGTGATCGGATTGCGGATACTGTCATATGTAGAATTTCGCACCCCGTAATCTCGGACATCACATTTTTCACTCATTCATGGTCCAAGACCTTAACGCTCGTTCAGAATCTCGTTAATTACAATGGTTTGTTCGTCTTTTCGCCATTTCATGTAAAAACACTCTGTAACGTCGTTGATCTCTGGCATTTTCAATGCCCGAACACAAAAAAATAGTTGTTACATTACCCTTTTGTTTACTTTTTAAAACAAATTCTTTTAAATTCCTATAAATTCAATTCATCATCACATAAACCATCACCACAATAACTTCTCATTTTCTATACTCTCCATATCAAATTAATCACACACACACAATTCTTATGGATTGTTCTCCTCGACATACTATCGAGGAACGCAAACCCTAAGTGATGAAACAAGTTAATGAGGATAGGCGTCATTCATAAGTGATTGTCGACATGGCTGTGATCTTTGCAAACGTGAGCAAAGCTAAAACAGAGATGACTCGAGCATATAAGGAATGCAAAAACGTTACGCAAGAAAACGTGTTTTGATTGAGACTTTTGTAAAATAAGCTTAAAAATATTATGATGTTTCTTTTGATTTGTTCAGCATGGTGGACAAAATAAATAATCGAGTGAGTGCTAAAATTATTTGGATGCATAAAGTCAAATAGGATAATTGTCTCTTTTTTTTCCTTTTTTTTTTTTTTTTTTTTGTAATGTCTTTTTTTATAATGTATTATGTTATTTGAATGAAGTGTGGTGATGTTGGATTATTTGTTATGGTTTCTAATTATCTTTTATGAGATGTTCGCAGAAGTTATTGTGTCTTCTTCCATTAACATATCATCAACTTAAACACAAACGCCATCTTGTCTTCATCATTTACAATCCTCAATTTCATTAGCCACACGTTCTGACAATCAACCACCCACACCACCAGATTTTAGCACCACCCACACGAGAGATAAGTTATATATACATATTTTATTAAAATCATTTAAGTTGTACATTTTTTCGACTATATGTCAAATATTCACAAGTCCAATAAAATGCGACTTCTTCTTTTTAACTATTTTGACCAAACTCATCCAACAAATTACTTACTACGAGTTTCTATCATTTAACATCAAATTCTTCAAACTACTAAAATAATTGTAAAAAATACAAAGTATCAAAATCATCAAACAGCCTTAAATACTTTGATTATACAACAAATCCACAAAATATCTACTAAAACATTTAACCAACCACACGATGATGACTTCACCGGAGTCACTGGACTAAGTCACCGGAACTGAACTCGACGGCTGATACAGTTCCAGCGGTTTGTTGATGGCCACCAATTGGTCTGTCTTAAACCTCGAAAGCATGTTGGAGCGATTTAATAGGTTTTATGTATTTGTGAATATCTTAGACAACTTTTGGAGTTTGATTGCTTGATTTGTGGTAGATAGGCTGAAGAAAAGGGTGGGTGGTGGTGAAGAAATCGAAAAAGATATGTATATTGAATTAATGTGTGAGAAGAGATGTGTGTATATGTATTAATGTGTTTAATTAGGGTGTTTGGGCATGAAATGACGGAAAAAACTCTTGCAGCTAACGAGGTTTTTAACGAGCGTTAGGGTTTTGGACTGTAAGAGAGTGAAAAACATGATGTTGAGGACTACAGGTGTGAAACCCTAGATCTGAGGACGTTATCCGCAATTTTTGAGGAGCAATGGTGTAATTTACCCTATCTAATATAAATGTAATGATTATTTAAAAATTTACTAAATTTGGTTATTTTGTTTAAGCAACCGATCAAGGTTAGCTAATGATTTGTTAAAAAAACAAAATAGGTTGGGTAGTGATTAGACATCTGACGTAAAATGTATCTAAGCTCAAAAATGTTATCCCCCACAAGCATTTTATATGAGATGATTATAAACTTTCAAATAATCATAATCATGTATAATAAAGACAAGTTTGTAAAATAAGAACTTCATAAATGAATGATGTATTGTAATGTAACATGCTTGTAAACTTTCTGAAAAGATTTATCATTGTGGAAGCCATTATGTATCATGTTTTAATCACTTGGCAGTAAATCTATTTTTTATTAGAATCTTTATTAGAAACTCAATTCAAAAATGTTACGGTAATTTGTGTGTGTGTGTGTTTTGCTAACGACAACTCTTAAAGATGTGGTTAATCGAATGATCTTAATTACAACATCACCAATGAATGATTTTGATTTGATGACAATCTCGAAAAAAAAAAAGTAATACCGTTGTTGCCATTTAGGGGGATGGCAACACACCACTCACCCCATCAACCTTCACTCACAAACAACCAATCCCCTTATGCCACATCACCCTCCCACTTTTCCCTTCACTCACTCACTTTTTGTTGGCATCACACCCCTCACCCTTCACTCACTCACTTCTTTTTTTTACTTTTTATTTATTTATTTATTTTCAAAACAATACCAACTTTGTTTCAAAACATAGTATTACATATTGTAAAGTTTGTTTCAAAACAATACCAACTTTATGTTTGAGTGTATCTAACCATCAATAGAAGTCCATTAAGGCCCAAAATGTATATTAGCCCTCAACACACACAAACACTTAAAAATAGTCTGCCTAAAATCAAAGCAGACCAAGAAAAAAAATTAAGGCCCAAAATAGTCTGCCTCAACACACACAAACACCTCCTCCCTCACCCTTCTTCTTCGTTCCAATCCAACGGTAACAAAGCCCCAACGTTCAAATTTTTCTCCCCTCCCCGTGCGTGAAGGCTACCGTGCGGTGTGGAGGCACCGGCGGCGGTGTTCCCGCAGGGGAAGGGCACCGTGCCGTGCCTCCCCGCAAGCCCCTTACTAAGTTATATAACTATAAAGAAGTTAAACAACTAAGTAACATATCTAAGATATTACTTTTCCGCTCATGTTAAAAGTTTATAAAACTCCATATTTGTTTAGTTATGTATTTCTAGTAGTTCTGTAAAATTTTATGTCATAATGATAAGTACAAGTATGTTTTCCCAAACAAAACATGTCAAAAATAAGTGTTGTGCAGTTCTGAGGCACTTGGCTGGTGGCTAAATGCATCAGAAAGTTTTGTCGACTTGTAAATGGTGTACAAAATGAATTGTGGCTCGTTAGAAGTCGTGCCACCTATCGTTTTGAAGGTCTTTGAATATACTTTAGTACAAAAATAGTTCTAGAGTATGAATCATATTATAATTTTAAAAGTGCATTGAGAAGTAACGCAAGGTTACTACGGGTCGTGTATGTTATGCTAAAAAAATAGTACAAGTTACGGGCGTTCCAAGTTGCCCTTTAACAGTTTGTTATGAATGAGCAATTATAAACACACAAATATAATTTTCAATGTTAAATTCTATATTGATATGAATCAAAGAATTCTACCCAAGTATTTGCGGAATAACACTTGAGATTAATTGACAAGATGTGTAGTGATCTCCTCACTAAACTTAAACACAAACCAAAGTATGTGTTTAAGTAAGAACTATGATAAACCAATAAATTATGTGGAAAACTAGAAGGGGGGTTGAATAGTTTTACGTCTTTTTCGTTTAATAAGAATTTGCTTTTCAAAGAATTGATGGTAGTTGTAAAAACCTTTGAAGCTAAAGTATAGATACAAACTAATTCACATATATCATATATACACTACTTATTTAAAGTGTTGAATAGAAATTATAGTTTCATATATCTCACTTAATTATAAGTTTGTATTAATATAGATATATGTGTCTTAGTAATTGTTTATACTTATATTTTACTAAAGTACAATTAATGTTTTAAATGGAACCTAGTTTGATCTTTATGTGAAATCAATATATGCACAACACACAATATTAACAATATATGAAAAGCTAGTAAGTAAGCAAGCAAAGAGTGAGAGATAGAAAGATCAAACCGAGAGACAAAGGATTTATAGTGGTTCGGCTACAAGGACACCTTCCTTGCCCTACTCCACTCCCCGAGCACCGAACTCGAGAGTTTTCTTCACTAGGTCAATAACCTCCCTTATGGCGGAGAAAACCGTACACACCAAAAGCTTACACCAATTAACGACACAAAGCAAGATGTCGAGTTCTAATCGTAGCTAGAACCAATCTCACACCAAATATCACACCACTTCTTCTTCACACCTTTGCACTACTTCAATGCTTCTTCACACCACAAGTATCTTCACACCTTCAAGGCACTAATGTCTTGACACCTTCAAGTCACTAATGTCTTCACACCTTTAAGCCACTAATGTCTTGACACCTTCAAGTCACTAATGTCTTCACACCTTTAAGCCACTAATGTCTTGACACCTTCAAGCCACTAATGTCTTCACACCTTCAAGCCACTAATGTCTTGACACCTTCAAGCCACTAATGTCTTCACACCTTCAAGCCACTAAAGTCTTCACAACTTCAATCTACTAATGTCTTCTAGTCTTCTTCACTTGAAACCCTCAATATCTTCACAACAAGTCCCTATTGCTACAATCTCCTATCACCAATACTATCTAACCCTTCTTCTTCAATTCAAGTCCCACTTTATACTTACAACAATTCTAGATTCTTCAACTAAATCTAGCTCACTAATACATACACCTTATTCACCAAAGAATGAAAGATTTACAAGAAAATATAAACAAGCAACTTAGATAGCAAGATGATACTAAGTTGTAATACTTCTAATAGAAGTATTCTTCTCTTTGCACTTTGAATGTTGAGGCTTGAATCACTTTGAAACAAAGATCAAAGTATATAAGATCAAAGGATTTTTAGAGAGAGGAAATGGATGTTTAGATCTGAAAGTTTCTGGTGCAAAAAGGTGAGGAAAATGTGTAAAATGATCCAGTATTTAAAGGGCCAGAAAATACTGTTCGGGAGCGTGCCGGTCCCCTTAATTATAGGCCGGTCCCCTTAATGATTAAGGGGGCCGCCTAGTAAAATTAAGGGGGCCGCCCTCCTGAACGTTTGAAAAGATTTTCTGGATAAAATTTGCCCTTTTTGGTTGGAAATTTGAAATCATACTTTTGTGGTTTAATAAAGCTATTCCAAAAATGATTTACAAATATATATAAAATGTTAAAATCATTTTATAAAATGTTATGTCTTAAGACAAGATTTCCTTTGATCTTACAATACATTAATCACTTTGTTTATTCATACCTTAAGTGATTAAATGGTGAAAGTGAGTATTTACTACGAAATACTTGTTTACGTCATAACCTTTGGTTTGATGAGTTTTTGTTTTGTGATTATCAAAACTTAGAGATATCGAAAGATATGAATAATGTTTTTAGTCAATTATTTATATCAACAAATTATCAAAGCTAGAACTTAGTTCTATTTGGAGAGAAAAATTAACTATTGAAAGTGTTACAAAATTTTAATACAAGCGATACATTTTCCTTCGTTACAACATCTTATTTTTAGGCAAGGTCAAAGTGGTAACCCTTGTGGTAAAGGATAAGTGTCATCATTTGATAGGCAAAAATACATCTCGTAGTTTCGCATCTATTCCTAGCATGGTACCAACATACTTTTGGTGAAACCGTTATGACAACTATTTTGTACCTTTACCACCGAAAGTAATATTTTGACTTATGATAAGTGTCTTTCACTTATCTCTTCAAAATATTTTCCGCCTATATATCATATATACTAGAGACTTAAAACATCATATTAAAATGTTTAAGTCTTAGAATGTTTTTAGTGAGTTGAGGAGATCTTCAGGGAGTCAATGAGTCAGTGAGTTATTGTCATCACTCACTGACTACTAGGGCTGAGCATCGGGCCGAATCCCGACCCGACCCGACCCGACCCATCCTGGAACCGAGTTCGGGGAAAACCCCAAACCGAATACCGAACCGAATTGCTGGTTTAGTCGGGTTCGGTTTTGGTTTAGTCGGGTTCGGTCGGTTTTGTTGGTTTGTTTTTTCGGTTTTGTCCCGACCCGACCCATCCCGAAAACCGAATGTCTGAAAAATCAAAACCGAATACCAACCCGAGTATGGTCGGTTCGGGATCCGGGACGCTTGGTTTCGGTCGGTTTTTCGGGATTGTCTGGATTCGGTAGGTTTTACTCACCCTTACTGACTACATCATCTTGATCTGATCCTTATCTTCACTCTTTGAGTTCTACCTCAGTTTATGATAAGTCTTTCTTCTAGGGTCTGAAGGATTTTTTGGATGACTCCCTCAATGTATTATATTATTCATGGACTTGTATTTCACTTATGTTGTTTTTCATTCATATTTTATACTAAGGAAGGCGAGGCTCTGAATTGGCCCAAGAAAGACAATCCCGAGAAAAATGGATATACAATTAACACTTGATTCTGACGCGGGATGAATTATTTCTTGCAACTAATTGTAGTAAATATAACCTTTTTAACCATAACCCTTAGACTTGTCGTTAGCAAAAAGACATTTTATTTTTCATATCCTTTTTTAAAGGCCATGTTCAAGAATTAAGACATGCATAATTGTATCTTAAATCTCTTGAAAAAGGTCAAATGTAGAAGGTGAAGTGGTAGAACGGTTAAAGTATGAGAACAAATGGCATTTTTCTTTTTAGAGTAATTACATAAATGGTCACTATGGTTTGTCGATTTTTTCACATTTAGTCTCTGATTTTTTTTTGACAAGTTCAGTCATTATTGCTTCAAATCATTACAAATCTAGTCCAATTGCGTTACATAAATGGTCACTGGGGTTTTGTTAAAATTACATAAATGGTCACTAAGATTGACTGAACCTATAACGATTTAAAACTTTAATGATTGAACTTGTAAAAAAAAGTTTAGTGACTAAATGTGAAAAAATTAACAAACCACGATGACCATTTAAATAATTTACTCTTTTATTTTTATTTGTAACACTAACCAAATTTGTATAAAAGTAAATAAAACAGAAAACAAAGTACCAAGACAAAAACATCACACAACCAAAGCATCAGCAGCCAAATCAACGGAGGCGTCGTCACCGAATGATATCATCGTACAAACGACCGACAACAATAGTCGCTGAACTACAATCTAGAATAAAAACAACAACAAGGAAAGTGTTTTCCTTAATGGAGAATAATAACCTTAAAATCCCCTCCGAAACAACTAAAAAAGATTATGCTCATTATAACCACTCTGATTCTTGCAGCTCTTTTAGATGGACTACTAGGTAATATTACTTTATTGCCACATGTTGTGACAATCAACCATCCACACCACCACCACCCACACGAGATATAAGTTATATATACATATTTTATTAAAAAATTTAAGTTGTACATTTTTCGACTATATGTCAAATATTTACAAGTTCAATAAAAAAATGTGATTTTTTTATTACTATTTTGACGAAACACATCCACCAAATTACTTACTACAGGTTTCCACCATTTAACATCAAATTCTTCAAACTACTGAAATAAGTTTTAAAAAATATAAAGTATCAAAATCATCAAACAGTTTTAAATACTTTGATTATACAACATATCCATAAAATATCTACTAAAAAAATTTAACAAGCCACACGATGATGACCTCACTGGAGTCACAGGACCAAGTGTCACCGGAGCTGAACTCGACAGTTGATTCACTCCCTGCGGTTTGCTGATGGCCACTAGTTGGTCTGTTTTAAACCTTGAAAACATGTGATGAGGCAAAAAATGAACCACTTTTAGGGGGTCATTTAAGCCCGGAATTGAATTTATTTGATCAAATATTACCCTAAATCGTTCCTTTTGTGATTTTAGGTACTTTGGGAGTGAATTCTGGAAAAAGAAGCAATTCGGACGTTTTTGGAGCATAAAAGTGAAGAAAACGCCAAAGACTTAATTTTCCATGCTGAGAACAGTACCTGACGGCGTCAAGAGGAAAACCATGACGGCGTCAAGAGTAAAAGTGGTGACGACCCAGTGCAAACCTGACGGCGTCACAAGAAGGGCGTCAAGACTAAATTTTGTGACGACCTGCATAAGGAGAATACATGACGGCGTCAGACCCAGATCTAGGTAGTCCGAGGAACTATTTGGCGGCGAGATGACGGCGTCAGACATTTGTTCTTGACGCCGTCACCTTCTAAACTCTATATATAGTTTTCTAATTTTTCATTCATGAGGGAGGAACTTGTGTGGAGAAACTAGGGCCGAACTTTGTAAACCCTGCTCATATTTTACATTACTTTCAAGGGTTTTCACCCCTTGAATCCTTTCATGTGCTATTGAGATAAGTCTTCTCTTAATTCAATCAATATGTCTATGTGTTGGTTGATTATATCTTTTACTTGTCTTGATTTCAACATGCTAGGCTAGATCTATCTTGTGTTTGCTTGGATCTAATGAAACCTAGATGTTAATTATGTGTTGATTACTTGTTTATGGTTGTATTGGATAAATGATTTCAATGTTAGGCTTAAGAAAACTGGCAGATCTCCATTGTGTAACATGCTTGAACGTCTTAGGAAACATGAACCGATGTGTACTAGGTTTTATTGGTTGTATTTAATGCATGAGTAAATTCTAATGATCCCATGTTAGGAGCTTCTTAGCCGGCTCGACATAGGAGTAAAGTAGGCGCTCATAGGATTGGGGAAGTAAGTACGCCACCCCATGAATGGTATTAAGGAATACAATCCATCATCCACGCAACTATAACAAATAATTACTGTGTAAAAGATATCTAGGGAGTAGTGAAATCTAAGTAAACACATTTCTCCCACATATTGCTCACAACTTTAGTATAATTTAGTTTATTTTCATTTTTAGTATTTTATTTTGATTGCATCTTAGTATTGGGTTAGTTGACTAGCAACTAATTCCGCCCAAATCCTTAAAACCCGAGATTTTTAATTGCTTTCATAAAAATATAAAAATACAAAAAGAATCACCCCTCATCTCTAGACCTAGTCTTTAGGTTTTCTAATCCTAGCAACACTATTCCTAGCTGAACGATCAATCCCCCGGTACTTGTCATTATACTATACTACATCGATCAGGTACACTGCCTGGTGGGGGTTGTAAGCTTCTCAAGATCCCTTGAGAGGTAAAGCCTGGTGCAAACCCCACGCATCAAGTTTTTGGCGCCGCAGCCCGGGGAATAGTTATTGTCTAGGTTAGAATTTCTTTTTATTAGGTCTACTTGCTAGATTCCTTTCTAGTAAGATTTTATTTTTATTTTTAGGTTTTCTTTAGTCTATCTTTTTCTTTGTCTCTTTGTTAGTAAATTAAGTTCATTGACTATTCCGTTTGCCATTATGGAGAACGCGAATCCATCAAGTCCGACACTAGAGTTTTTCCAGAAAAAATATAATTACACTAGTTTGGATATAACAAGATGGAGGAATGAAATGAGGAGGACAGGATCTTATATTGATTTTATTGAGTACCTTGAGAAAAGAGGCCAAGTGCATAATGCTTTTAAAGAATTCACCTTAGGAGCTCCATCAACCCCTCAAAATGCATCACTTAGTGAAACCTATGCACCATATAAACCTTCACCTAGGATAGTTTCGTATGAGCCACCTAGCTGCATGTCATGGTTAGGTCCTACCATAATACAGGATGAACACATAGGTGACCTTGATGTGATGGAGGATGTAGCCGAACATGATCACATTGATCAAAAAGACCTAGGTTTTATGATCGATGATGATGAATCTCAAGAAACAGATGATGAATCTTTTGGGAAATTTGTATATAGCAGTCAGAATATTGAGGATGATCCTTATGATTCAGATATAGAAGTTGAGATGCCTAGAGAAGCACGTGAGATACTTGGGAAAATGTTAGGGTTAGATTATAATAAAACACATGTTGAGGATATGGGTGATCGTGACATAGGGAATGATGAAGTAAATAACATAAGCTCACTGAGTACCCCACAAGTCCTACCATCATTTGAGGCACACATACCACCCGTAACTTACCCGGAAAAAGTAGAGGAGACTATAAGAACCCCAATAGAGGTAGAACCTTTGAACCAAACACAACTAGAGGATATAGGTTTGAATACTTATAATGATAACCTTACTCTTAGTTCTAGGGAATTACCTAGTGTTGATGAACCGGAACCTCAATCTTCACATAACTTTCCATCCTTAGATATACATCTAGGAGACAAAAGAGGAGCCGACCCACCCATCAACCCATGTAGTCCGGGTAGTCTTAGGATAAAGGTAGTGGACTCTAAGCCTTGTAGAGAGGAAGCCAATATAGGAGTGGAAAATGACCTTACATGCTTACATCACCCATTTATGATTGATCACAAGAAACATTATGGGTTTAAACCGGGTTTATTAAGTCAAGATGGATCCCCAACTAGTAGTCTCTTGAAGTTGATAGAAAATGATCTCTTTCTAGGAGAAAATCTTAATCCACCCATTAACCCGATTGAATTTGGTAAGGTTATGATGATAGGAGCACACCACTTTGAGCATATAATTCATCCACCACACTTTCCTCACGAGGCATATTTCCACCCTAAGGGTGTGTATCGCTACTTCCACCCGCACTTAATCCTAAGTGTAGGGAAAACATCCCTTATTTCCGTTAAATAAGGTTAGAGTCAGGCTCGTGACTCAAACAAAAACAAGGGCTTCTTGGGAGGCAACCCATGTTTTGTGTGATTTTTATTTTGTTTGTTATTTGCTTCCGTATGCATGCTTTATTTTTATTGTTGGAAGATAATGTTTCTAAACAAAATAGTGGAAATACTTTATTTTGTTGTTTGGCCTAGTCTTAACTTCATCCAAAGGTATTTTTGCAAAAGACAAGTGTAAAGGGAAACCCCAAATATGTTTTTAAGAAACAAAACCGATCATGATTCTCCACAATATTAAGTGAACATGTATATTCGTATTTGTTAGAGTCAAATGCTTGTATCGAGTCATAATGAAGTTTTGCAGGATTTTCCAGGAAGTAGGACCAAGTTTTTCCAGAAATTTTCCGGAAACTTAACATAAAGATTTCTGCAGGTCACTTCTAACGGCGTCACGTGTAAAAATCTGGAAATTTTACCAGTTTTGTTTTTCTAACGGAGTCTTAAAGTTTTTGTTGAATTATTAGTTTTATATACTCCAGGAAATCTGCAAACATCATTCCACAAGCATTATATCTTATTTTGTTTTCTAGGATTTATTAACATATGTAGATTGCCGCCGATTTTATGCGAGGTTGCCTTGTCTGTTTTCTCAGGATTTACAGGTTATGTATGACAAGAAGCTGATTTATATTCTGGAAGGGAAGCTTTGATTGTTCATTTTCTTGGAGGAAGATCTAACCTGACCACCTTATAATCCATACCAAGCGAATCAGGGGAGTATTTGATTTCATTTGTTTTACTTATTTCACTTTTACATTCTTTACTTGAACATTGGGGACAATGTTCATCCTAAGTGTAAGGGGAGGGTAAAATGATGATACCTTACAGATACACTTTCGCTTGAGTTTGTTTGTTTGATAGTAGATATGTAATAAAACTATGAGAAATACTTGTTAGTGCAATTTTAGCACCAAATTTAAATTTTTTTACAACATTTAGGAGTGAAACTTTAGCCTTAGCAAGCGCCTCATGGATAGGAGATTGTATGACTAGCACAAAATCGTACTATTCAGAAAAATTTTCCACCCAAATATGTGAGGTTCGCCTTTAGATTTGATAGGAAAAACATTTACTATTAGTGCTTATGAGTGTACCGGTAGCATTTAGATTCTAGAACTTGCGTTAGTGATGCATCCCGAGACCGCTAGTGAGACTACATTCGTGTAGTAGGATTTACTACATGATAAGAGGCATTAGGATCACCCTTGTTTTAAACCCGTATTATAATTACTTGACCATTTAAGTCATATTACTTGGCTAGTTAAGTCAATTAATTTTTCTCACACCCTTAGCGTTGTACTCATTTTTAGTACACGAAACCCCTAGTACACCCCTCCGAGCCTATCTTTTCGTTTCTAACTTTAAGCATTTTACTTAAAGGAAGAATTTGTTACACCCCACTTAAATGTACACCCAAATCGCCTTAGCCTTCCATGTATGCACTCATCTTTAGTGCATTATTGTTATTTATTAAACCCTAAGTTAATTATCTAATTGATTACATGGTTGCTAAGTCGAGTCATATCCTTGTACATATTGTTTTGGGACGATTGAGACTCATGGGTAAAGTACTTATTTTATTGAGTAATGGGGAAGAACATCATATATTACCCCCATATGTACGTTAATCTTAAAAGTACTCCAAGTGTTTTGATTATCTTAATTCGAGTCATTAGATTAGTTTATTGTAAAGTATGTAAAAATTCAAGTGTAAGGGGAATATTCATTCCCTATGATGTATTATTTTGGATGGTAGGGTAAGAGTGTATAAAAAAAAAAAAAAAAAAAAAATCGAAAAAACAAGAAAAAAAAATAGAAAAAGAAAAAGAGAAAAAACATACGGACTACCATCCCTTTTTATTCTATGTTCATTTTATGTTTTTGTTATTTTTCATTTATTAGCTTAAGTCGAGTCGAGTCTTGACTTAGCAACGCCATATTGTACATGTAATTAACCAAGATTGTTAACTCGCCACCAGTAAAGACTGCCTATATCCAACAAAACCGTGTATTTCATATCCCTACACCTAACGTTACAACCCTTTAAAAGACCTCTTTGATAGTTTATCCTAGGTGCTTACGCCATGTGGTGGAGGTTTGATCCTTTCCCAAGCCTATGGTAATCTATTTTGCTATGACAGGTAGTGAGAGATGTTTTTCATTTCCATAATGTGATATTACTTTATTACACCCGAGAGATGTGAGTATCTAAACACTATTTGTGAGGTGCTAGTGAATGACCTCCGTGCTTGTCTTTGGTCTTTAGTGGAACGATTATTTGTTGTAATTACTTTTATATTAGTGTTAAATAACCCCTAACTTGTATTTTGACTAGAATAAAAGCGCATTTGCTTGAGGACAAGTAAATCTCAAGTGTAAGGGTATATGATGAGGCGAAAAATGAACCACTTTTAGGGGGTCATTTAAGCCCGGAATTAAATTTATTTGATCAAATATTACCCTAAATTGTTTCTTTTGTGATTTTAGGTACTTTGGGAGTGAATTCTGGAAAAGGAAGCAATTCGGACATTTTTGGAGCATAAAAGTGAAGAAAACGCCAAAGACTTAATTTTCCATGCTGAGAACAGTACCTGATGGCGTCAAGAGGAAAACCATGACGGCGTCAAGAGTAAAAGTGGTGACGACCCAGTGCAAACCTGACGGCGTCACAAGAAGGGCGTCAAGACTAAATTTTGTGACGGCCTGCATAAGGAGAATACATGACGGCGTCAGACCCAGATCTAGGCAATCCGAGGAACTATTTGGCGGCGAGATGATGGCGTCAGACATTTGTTCTTGACGCCGTCACCTTCTAAACTCTATATATAGTTTTCTAATTTTTCATTCATGAGGGAGGAACTTGTGTGGAGAAACTAGGGCCGAACTTTGTAAACCCTAGCTCATATTTTACAGTATTTTCAAGGGTTTTCACCCCTTGAATCCTTTCATGTGCTATTGAGATAAGTCTTCTCTTAATTCAATCAATATGTCTATGTGTTGGTTGATTATATCTTTTACTTGTCTTGATTTCAACATGCTAGGCTAGATCTATCTTGTGTTTGCTTGGATCTAATGAAACCTAGATGTTAATTATGTGTTGATTACTTGTTTATGGTTGTATTGGATAAATGATTTCAATGTTAGGCTTAAGAAAACTGGCAGATCTCCATTGTGTAACATGCTTGAACGTCTTAGGAAACATGAACCGATGTGTACTAGGTTTTATTGGTTGTATTTAATGCATGAGTAAATTCTAATGATCCCATGTTAGGAGCTTCTTAGCCGGCTCGACATAGGAGTAAAGTAGGCGCTCATAGGATTGGGGAAGTAAGTACGCCACCTCATGAATGGTATTAAGGAATACAATCCGTCATCCACGCAACTATAACAAGTAATTAACGTGTAAAAGATATCTAGGGAGTAGTGAAATCTAAGTAAACACATTTCTCTCACATATTGCTCACAACTTTAGTATAATTTAGTTTATTTTTATTTTTAGTATTTTATTTTGATTGCATCTTAGTATTTGGTTAGTTGACTAGTAACTAATTCCGCCCAAATCCTTAAAACCCGATATTTTTAATTGCTTTCATAAAAATATAAAAATACAAAAAGAATCACCCCTCATCTCTAGACCTAGTCTTTAGGTTTTCTAATCCTAGCGACACTATTCCTAGCTGAACGATCAATCCCCCGGTACTTGTCATTATACTATACTACATTGATTAGGTACACTGCCTGGTGGGGGTTGTAAGCTTCTCAAGATCCCTTGAGAGGTAAAGCCTGGTGCAAACCCCACGCATCAACATGTTGGAGCGATTTAATAGTTTTTATGCATATGTGAATATCTTAGAAAAATTTTGCAGTTTGATTGCTTGCTTTGTGGTAGAAAGGCTGAAGAATAGAGTGGTGTAGAAATCAAAAAAGATATGTGTTTTCTATTAATGTGTGAGAGTGGATGTGTGTATATGTGTTAATGTGTGTTATTAAGGTGTTTAGACATGAAATGACGAAAAAACCCTTGCAGCTAACGAGGTTTTTTAACGAGCATCAGGGGTTTGGACTGTGAGGGAGTGAAAAACGTGATGTTAAGGACTATGGCGTGAAACCCTAGATATGAGGACGTTGTTCGCAATTCTTGGGGACCAACGATGTAATTTACCTTATTTAATTTTATCAACTTTTAGAGTTATGGTTGATCAAATGGTCATTACCCTCAGGATCCGTTTGTTATTAGGTATTTGGATTTGGGGAATGGTTTCAAAGAAATATAAATTGTTTGGTTTAAGTTGTTGGGTTACAGAATATTGTGTGACACCTTTAGGGAAATGTTTTCACAAAAGTCACCTGGGTCCTTTGGTTTTCTGACATTTCGTTTGGGTTTCTTACATTATTCACACAAGTCAACAAAATTTTTATGTTTAATGGGTTCCCAAGCACTTATAATTTATTATTTTATTTAGTTTTAACTTTCACAAAATTTAAAAATATTATATCTAAGCTACATATTTATTTTATTTTTACACATTTTAATATATAAATTATTTTTTCTCTCTTACATCAAAACCAAATCTATATCCAAATCATAAGACTATGTTTATTGGCAAGGTTGCCAACCCAACCCATTGAAAATACATACAAAATAATAATTGTTTAAATCTTCTCATCCAATCTTTTTTTCCAATCTAAATCATATGACAACCTAAGTTGCCAACCTGCAATCTGCCACATGTCAATGTTTTAATGGCCATTTGTCTTTTTTCTTTTTGTTTTTAATACTTATCATTAATTGTATGAATTGGTTAGGTTGTGTTGTTGATAAATAGTAAAAAGATATATAGATTTATTGTATGTATTAATTGTGTAGGTGGAGGAAAGAGAAAATAATATATATAATACTATAAGATTCAGTCCCTAAATTTAATGTGGAGTTATGATGATAGAGTTTTAGAGTTAGAAACAAATTGGAGTCGTTTAGTAGTTGCATAGAGTACAAGATAGCTAATGCTCGAAATACAATGCAGCCTCATAATATCTATACAATCATGAAAGGAGGTGAAGTGCAAGGGTTGTTTGAGTTGATCACATAGCATTTAGTATAGAATTAAAAGTCGGTTAGATGAAGTGCAAGGGTTGCGAAAAGTTGCAAGAATAATTAATGATTTAACCTAATTCATGCCTATATAAACCGGCCAAAATCACATTTAGTATGTACATTTGAAGATGATTCACACATCTTTTAGATATTTGATTGTTGGTAGCGGTATATAAATTCTCTTTTGCAACATTTTGGAGATGATTCACACATCTTTTAGATCTTTGTAATTAACTTGGTCTTCTTTTTTTCTTAATTTAGTTATCATACGCAGGTACTATGAAAATCACAAAAGATCATGCATGCTCAGATAAATGAAACCAAAGATTGGGATACCAACTATTTTCTTTGTTTCTTACATATTTAGGTGATTGTTATAGATAAGCATATATATATATATATATATATATATATATATATATATATATATATATATATATATATATATATATATATATATATATATATATATATATATATATAGATAGATAGATAGATATATGTATTATTTTAATGCATTTTGATATACAAGTAATTTATGTGCGTTTTCTATTGATGTAGCTCACATGTGCGAATTGATTCAAGAAAATGTGCACGAGCATGTATGTAAAGCAACATTTAAATGATTAAATGATACTAGTACTTTTTAGCGTGATTAGTTTATGTAAGTAGTTGCTTTCTAATGCTCTTTGAGAAATATTAGAATGAATTTATCGCGTGCAATTGAATTATTATTGAAAAGAAGAAGGTCGCGCATCGCAAAGTGATTTTTTTTCTATATGTAGAATCATTAGTGAGAAACCAATATTTACGCCAATTAAATGAGTTTTCCATAATAGAAAAATAAGACATATTAAAAATATCACATTGAGTAATGAATAGAAAGGAAAAAATGAATAATTTTGACTTAAATCCGTTTTTAAATTATAATATCAAATAAAAAAGTTGAGTTTCAAACAAAAGCAAAAGTTCAAACTTTTATCGAAAAACAAAACCGGTGCATTTAATGTGAAGTATATACAACATCGAGATGGAAGTGCAAGACTTGCCGGAATTTATCACATGATATTTAGTAATTAGTATACAATTAAAACTCGGTTATGAATTGAGATGAAGTTGAAAAGGATGCAACAATAATTGATGATTTAACCTAATGCAATATATATATATATATATATATATATATATATATATATATATATATATATATATATATATATATATATATATATATATATATATATATATATATATATTATGTTAATGCATTTTCATATACAAGTAATTTATGTGTGTTTTCTATTGATGTATCTCACATGTGCGAATTGATTAAAGAAAATGTGCACGAGCATGCATGTAAAGCAACATTTAAATGGTTAAATGATACTTTTAAGCATGATTAGTTAATTTTTTTTCTGGTAACATGGGTTTCCGACTCGACATTGCGAGCCGACTAATCCCACGGCGACTACCCTTAAGCATGATTAGTTTATATAAGCATGCAACTTGAATAATGAATATAAAAGAAAAATTATATAATTTTTGCTCAAACCCATTCGTAAATTAAAAAAATTAAGTTTAAGACATAATGTGGAGTCCAAAGGTTTTAGGAATTATTAATTGTGTGTTAATTAATATTCATTTAGTTAGCTATTTAGAATTGAGTTTATTGATAAAATTTATTAATATTAGTTAGACTTCAATGTTAATTTTCAATGAAATTAGTTGTACAATAAAATTATATGGAGCTAAAAAGGTTTGTAACAATTTTTATACAGTTTATATGGCATTATTATACATACATTATTACACAAACTTTAACTTACAAAGTTAATAACGAAAATATTTAACGCACATTAAACTATGATCAATTAAATAGACCCCGTGTGCTTTATATTACCATGCAAAAATCATCTAATAGACAAGTATTGTAGGGCTAAGTAATAGACCAAAAGAAACAAAGCCATTTTTTATCATGCAAATAAGTAATAGGCCAAAAGAAACAAAGTCATCACAACTTAATAGCCAAAAGCCCATATATAGAATACAACACCACAAAACCAAAACAACATCAAACACTTTTAAATTTTTATACAAGAAAGTTAAAACATTTCATACAACATACTAAACAATAATTAAGTATACACTCGCCAATATACAGAAAAAATACATGATTAACAATTAGATTCTTAGACCGTGCGTAGCACGGGTTCTGCCTGCCTCGTTTTAATAAAAGAGTGGTTGTAATAGATTGTTAATAAAGATAGTCTAAATCCACCAACAAACCAAACGGGCCCTTAAAGTTGAATAAGGGCCTGTTAGGTTTGTAAGTGGGATTAGAATTGGATTTGAATTTGAGAAAAGTTTGAAAGAAATTGGATTTAAGTATAGGTTTGAATTAAATGAGGAGATAGAAAATAAATGATTAATAAGTTTATTTTATATGTTTGTTTAAAATAAAAATAAAATAAAAAGTAAGAAAAATAAAATAAAATTGTTTGTGGTTGAGAAAAAAACTTCAAAAAAAGGAAAAAGTTGTGATTGGTCATTTTTATATATCCCCACCAAAATCCCACCTACATAGTGGGGAATCACTTTTTGAATCCAAATGTCATGTCAGTGGCTTTCATAAGTTACCAAACGCAGTTTTTGATAATGGTTTCATTCAATACCCGGTCAAAAGGGTGAATCAAACGGGCCCTAAGTTGTTATTATACATAGTCTTATTGATTAGAGTATATGAAAAATTAATTATAAATCTATTGATTAGGAATTATGTTAAACAAAAATATTGATTAGGCTGCCCACAGCGGTGCAACGTGAGCACCCGTGAGACACGTAGGTCACGCGTCACACAATTGTGGTGGTGTGATCTTACGTATGAAAAAGGTGAAAACACGAGATGAACGGTGAGTTGCTCATCTTCATACATTGTGTATTTGTGGGCCCTATGAGGTATTTTTATCATTAAATTTTTGATTTGCGAATGTGTGTAAAATATTTTGTGAGGTATATATTTATATAAAATGAGTATTTTGGGTGTGTTTGGTAAAAGTAGGAGTGAGCATTAGCAGTGAGCTGTGAGCAGTAGCCACAGCTCACAACTCATCGCTCACAGCTTCTTAAAGAAGCATTGGAAAATTAATCATTCCTAAGAAATAGCAAAGCTCACCACTCCTTTGCCAAACGAACAATAAAAATCAAAAAGGCCATTGCTTACCGCTCATCGCCCCAAAAAGTTTCAAAAAAACTCCGTGCCAAACATAGCCTTTATTGAAAGAGAGATGATTTGCACACTCTGATGAGTGCTTATTCACTCACCTTTTCTGAGCCAAAATAGAATCAAATAATCCAAAAACTAACTCAAAACGCCAAAGAAAACATGTTTTTGTGATTGTGAATGTGCAGGAACGGATATCTCGTAAAGTGACGAAAAACAAAAAAAACCGGCAAAAGCGAGCACGAGAGTGGAACGAGTCAGAAAGTCAAAGTTGGCAATCTAATTAAGCTCAAAATATCATAAGAGATCCTCAGAGTTAGAAGAATTGCAAGAATGACCATTATTATGAAAGTTTGAAGAATTGACAAGATTGGTCCCTGAAGTTTCAGTTATGACATATTCAGTCCCTCAGTGATTTATTTGGAGAAAAGTCAACTCAACCCTTCAAGTATTCAAAGTTGGCAAAATAAGTCCTTGAAAGTTATTTTGGAACAATGGCAAGATCAGTCCTTGATGTTTCAATAATTTCAAATTTGGTCCTTGATTTTTATTATTGCAAAATCTGAAATCAAGCTTAAAAGCCTAGTCCAAGTATTAAAATCCAAATCCTAGAACCCAAGCCCAGTCCAATACAATCCATGGTCAACAAATATTACTACGGGTCAAAGGTCAACCAATGGTCAAACAACTAATAAAATAATTTACACAAACTCCCGCCCCTATTTCACCCCCAATTACCCAGATAAGAACCCTAACTCCCAATCATCAAAATTAACCGTAATTAAGGGTACTTTGGTCAAATTGATGGAGTTTCTAGAAATGTCAGAGCTGTCAAAGTGTCAGAGCATCTAAGAAACACATGGATGGTATACGTGTCAGTGTGTGATTGGATACAACACGTCATAATGATTGATCCTAAGGCTATTATTGATGAGATGGAGTGGATACTGATCAAAGGGCTCAAGTTTGATAAGAGAATACACAAGCTCACACGGATTGCCAGCTTGGCAATCCGTGAACCCTCACCTCACCTCAGCTATAAATAGAAGCTATTGTAAGCTCATTTATAGTGTAGATTAGATCATAGCGAAGCTCTGCTTAAATGTTTTCAGAATGTATTTAGACTAGATATTGTATTGAATTCTTATTAGTTTTAATAAAATTTCAGTTCACTTAAATTCCAATTAGCTTATTGTTTACTATATCTAGTTTTCAGCTTTAATATTCCTTATACTAGCTTAATTTCAGTTTCTTATTAAACTAAAACAAAGTTTCTTTTAATTCAGTTTTCATCATTTGAAGAATATACATAAAAATCAGAAAATAAAGAAAATAAAAAAATATGTTTATACTTTGTTTAGTAAAGCTTTCAGTTGAGCTTAAGTAGTTTCCTTACAGTCCATTTAAGCTTTGTAGCTTGTTGTGGATTTGTTTTCATTACAATTTCATAAGTAATCACTATCAGTCAACGAAAGTCAAAGGTCATTGATTCATTTGATTCTGTGGTATAATTGGATAAGCTGATACAGACATGGAAGGTCTCTGCCTATCTTAAAGATAGGCAAGCACAGTGATCCACCTCTGTTCTTGCTGAGGTGGTTAAAGTTTTGTAAGTTTTGATTCAGATATTTATTTTCTAGTTTCATTGTGATAAATTGGTTTTATAGTGAGATCTATTGTTTCATTGATTTAGTTTGTTGTTATAGTGATAGTTATAGTTGTGGTTGAGTTTGATTGATCTATTGAATCATCTGTTTTGTGAGATCTTTGTAGCTGTGAGATAATAGTATATCTGTCATAATAGTGTATATGTGGAATTGATTGCTGTTATACCTAGTTGCTATTAGTAGTTGTTAATTGCTTCTGTTAGTTTATTGTGAGCTATTCAGATCAGAGGATTTGAGATTTGAAGTGGTAATCTAGAAATCAAGTTTTCATAGAAGTAGATTGGTATATTAAAGAGTGTTTGGATTAATAAGTTTTACTGTGGTTAGGTGTTAATTTGTTAAGTATTATTGCATAAGTAAGTCATTTAGGTTTATATTAGACAGAGTATTGCATAAAATTCGGTAGTTATTTCTATAAAAGTCAAAGTTAGAATTTAAATCCATTAACTGTTAGTATAAGTAGAAATCAGTTAGAGTAAATCTAGAATTAGTTGCAAAATAGTGTTAGGAAGTATAATTTAGTGTAAAATTAGCTTATTATAACATAACTTGATAAGTTTAGATGAGCAAAAGTTGGATTTAGTCAATTTGGAAAATATAAAGAAATAGTCAACTGATATTAGCTTTTGTTGTTCAAAGGCTGCTGATCTTTGATTCAGTTAGGGTAGAAATTGATTGATTCACATAGGGCTTTTTGTAATTTTAGATACTCAGTATTGCTGTTTAACTTTTGCCCCCATAAGTTTGTACTTCTGAGCTTATTCTGTGAGCTTATTGCCCCTGCAAGTTAGTGCTTTAGAAACAGATAAACTGATTTGAGAATTAGGCATGCTGATGCGTGGGAATCGCAACAGGTTTTACCTCTCGAGGGATCTCGAGAAGCTTACAACCCCCACCAGGCAGTGTACCTGATCGTTGTAGTATAGTATAGTGACAAGTACCGGGGTATTGATCGTTCAGCTTAGGAATAGTGTCGCTAGGATTAGAAAGCCTAAATACTAGTTCTAAAGGTGAGGAATGATTATTTTTTGTGTTTTTATATTTTTTAGAAAGCAAATTAAAATCTCGGGTTTTGGAAGAGTGGGCGGAATTAGTTGCTATTCAACTAACCCAATACTAAGATACAATCAAAATAAAATACTAGAAATAAAATTAAACTAATTTATACTAAGGTTGTGAGCAGTAATTGGAGAAAATGTGTTTACTTAGATTTCACTACTCCCTAGATATCTTTTACACGTTAATTACTTGTTATAATTGCATGGATGACGGATTGTATTCCTTAATACCATTCATGGGGTGGCACACATAACTCCCCAATTCTATGAGCTCTTATCTCCTCCTACACCATGCCCAGAACAACTATAGGGATTGTAAACAGTGGCTCATGCATTAAATACAACCAATAAAGACCTATTGCGCGTTGGTTCATGTTTCTTAAGACGTTCAAGCATGTTACCAATTGGAGATCTGCCAGTTTTCTTAAGCCTAACATATAAATCATTCACCCAAGACAAGAATAAACAAGTAATCAACACATAATCAATATCTAGGTTTCATTAGATCTAAGCAAACACAAAAGAGATCTAGCCTAGCATGATAGAATTAAGACAATAACATGATATAGACAACCAACACATAGACATATTGATTGAATTAGAAAAACACTTATCTTGATTAATCATGCAAGGTATCAAGGGGTTGGAACCCTTGAAAAACCTGTAAAGTTACACCAAAATCGTACTTAGGGTTTCTCCCAAAACTTCTCTCTTTAAATGTGAAAAATTAGAAAACTATATATAGAAAAATAGGTTTGACGGCGTCAAGAATAAACTTGTGACGCCGTCACCTCGCCGCCAAAACTCTTCTCGGACTGCTTAGATCTACTTCTGACGCCGTCAAGACTTATACACTTCCAGGCCGTCATGACTCTTTTACTCTTGACGCCCTTCCTACGTGACGCCGTCAAATCTGTTCTGGATCGTCATGGAAATTCATGAAATTTGCTCTTGACGCCGTCAAGGTTTTGCTCTTGACGCCGTCACCTACTGTTCCCAGCATGAAAAATTAAGACTTTGGCGTTTTCTTCACTTTTATGCTCCAAAAAACGTCCGAATTGTTCATAGCAAAATAGATTACCATAGGCTTAGGAAAGGATCAAACCTCCACCACATGGCGTAAGCACCTAGGATAAACTATCAAAGAGGTCTTTTAAAGGGTTGTAACGTTAGGTATAGGGATATGAAATACACGGTTTTGTTGGATAAAGGAAGTTTTTCTGGTGGCGAGTTAACAATCTTGGTTAATTACATGTACAATGTGGCGTTGCTAAGCCAAGACTAGACTCGACTTAAGCTAATAAATGAAAAATAACAAAAACATAAAATAAACATAGAAAGAAACGGGATGGTAGTTCGTATGTTTTTTTTTTTTTTTTTTTTTTTTTTTTTTTTTTTTTTTTTTTTTGCATACACTCTTACCCTACCATCCAAAATAATACATCATAGGGAATGAGAATTCCCCTTACACTTGAATTTTTACATACTTTACAAGCAACTAATCTAATGACTCGAATTAAGAAAATCAAAACACTTGGAGCACTTTTAAGATTAACGTACGTATGGGGGTAATAAATGGTGTTCTTCGCCATTACTCCATAAAATAAGTACTTACCCATGAGTCCCAATCGTCCCAAAATAATATGTATAAGGATATGACTCGACTTAGCAACCATGTAATCAATTAGATAGTTAACTTAGGGTTTAACAAATAACAATAATGCACTAAAAATGAGCGCATACACGGAAGGCTAAGGCGATTTGGTTGTACATTTAAGTCGGGTGTAACAAATTCTTCCTTTAAGTAAAATGCTTAAAGTTAGAAACGAAAAGATAGGCTCGGAGGGGTGTACTAGGGGTTTCGTGTACTAAAAATGAGTACAACGCTAAGGGTGTGGGATAAATTAGTTGACTTAACTAGCCAAGTAATATGACTTAAATGGTCAAGTAATTATAATACGGGTTTAACACAAGGGTGATCCTAATGCCTCTTATCATGTAGTAAATCCTACTACACGAATGTAGTCTCACTAGCGGTCTCGGGATGCATCACTAACGCAAGTTCTAGAATCTAAATGCTACCGGTACACTCATAAGTACTAATAGTAAATGCTTTTCCTATCAAATCTAAAGGCGAACCTCACATATTTGGGTGGAAAATTTTTCTGAATATACGGTTATGTGCTAGTCATACAATCTCCTATCCATGAGACGCTTGCTATGGCTAAAGTTTCACTCCTAAATGTTGTAAAAAAAAATTTAAATTTGGCGCTAAAATTACACTAACAAGTATTTCTCATAGTTTTATTACACATCTACCATTAAACAAAACAAACTCAAGCGAAAGTGCATATGTAAGGTATCATCTTTTTACCCTCCCCTTACATTTAAGATGAACATTGTCCCCAATGTTCAATTAAAGAATGTAAAAGTGAAAAAGTAAAGAGAATGAAATCAAATACTCCCCTGATTCGCTCGGTATGGATTATAGGTGACCAGGTTAAATCTTCCTCCAAGAAAATGAACAATCAAAGCTTCCCTTCCAGAATATAAATCATCTCCTTGTCGAACATAACCTGTAAATCCTGACAAAAATAGACAAGACAACCTTGCGTAAAATCGGCGGCATCCTATATAAGTTACTAAATCCTTGAAAACAAAATAAGATATAATGCTTGTGGAATGAAGTTTGCAGATCTCCTGGAGATTATAAAACTTAATAATTCACAAAAACCATAAGACTCCGTTAGAAAAACAAAACCGGTAAAATTTCCAGATTTTAACTCCTGACGCCGTCAAGAGTAATCCTCTGACGCCGTCAGAATGGACCTGCAGAAATTCTTATGTTAAGTTTCCGGAAAATTTCTGGAAAAACTTGGTCCTACTTCCTGGAAAATCCTGCAAAACTTCATTATAACTCAATACAAGCATTTGACTCTAACAAATACGAATATACATGCTCATTTAATATTGTGGAGAATCATGATCGGTTTGTTTCTTAAAAACATATTTGGGGTTTCCCCTTACACTTATCTTTTGCAAAAATACTTCTAGGTGGAGTTAAGACTAGGCCAAAACAACAAAGTAAAGTATTTCCACATTTAGTTTAGAAACATGATCTACCAACAATAAAAATAAAACATGCATACGGAAGCAAATAACAATCAAACAAATAAAATCACACAAAACATGGGTTGCCTCCCAAGAAGCGCTTTTCTTTATTTACGAGTCTTGTAGCTAGACTCAAGGTCATGGGTTACTACGTGACTTCATCATTGGTTCCATTCTCTAGGTCGTCTTCTAAACCAGTTTTGTATTCCGGACCTAGTTGTAAGCATTCTTTATAGAAACCAAGCATCCTATCTTTTACATATTCTACTCCTCTACGTCTATCCTCCTCATTCCTATAATAAGCCGCTTGCTTGTGTTCTTTTTCGAAATTAGAGAGAAGGCGGTATTGTTCAATCTTGTGGGGCATTTGATAGGCAACCTCATCGTTCTCTTCCTTAAATCTAACTATCCCTAAAGTCGGATCATAACTCATCCTAGTGGCTTCAACAAATGGTTTTCCGAATACTATTTGGCTTAGGCAAGCATATATCACCGGACGAATGTCTTCCACTATCATAAAATCGATTTCATAGGTGAGATTCCCTATAATCACATGTAATCCCTTCACTCTTCCTGCAAAATTACTTATCAGATTCTTACCGGGCATCATCCTAAAATTGAGTTGCTTCTTCATCACCCAATTGTAATAAGTCCTAGTCATGATGTTCACGGGGGATCTAAGGTCGATGTAAGCTTTCCATATATGCATGTGCCCGATATTGCATGGGATGTTAATGTTAGAGGGGTCTCCCATTTTAATAAGGGGTGTGCCGAAGATATATAGTCTCTCGGGACTATCGAATAGATCCTTATGGTACTCCCGTTCTTCTTCGGTGGGTAACTTATCAAAGTATTTTTCTATAGGATCTACCTCCTCTAACTCCTCTTCCTTGTTATCCTCAACTTCCCTACTCTCATCCTTAATCTCGGCTTCTACTCTAACTTCATCCTTTTCACTCTTCTCTATCTCCTTATCTATCGGCTTAATGGTGACAACATTGACAAAGTGGACATGTTTGGATGATGAGGGGTCCTTAATTTGGGTTCCACTATTGGTATCCCTAGTGTCCTTCCTAGGTGTGATTAACGCTTGGTTGTTGAGGGCTTTCAACAAGTTGTCAATCTTGTTGGTCATCTCCGTTTGTTGTTGGTTGAATTCGGTTTCAAACCTAGCAATGCGGGCTTCTTGAGATGCCATGAACTTTGACATCAATCCTTCAAGATTGTTGGTACTAACATAGTTGTTAGAAGGATTGTTGTTGAAAGTACGGTTGGATGGTGGACCGTTTGGTTGGTAACGATTAGGCGGATTGGAAGAATTGGATTGATTTTGTTTCCACCTAAAGTTTGGGTGATTTTTCCAAGAGGGGTTGTATGAATCACCGTAAGTGTTTTGCTCGGGCTTGAAAGTGTACCACTTATCTCCCGCTTCGTCGGTACGCGTGAATGCGTAGTCCGCAAAAGCTGTTCCGGGGAGTTTCACACAATCATGAGTGTCATGGGGACCACTACATAATTCGCATGAAGAAGTGATTTTGTTCACTTGGCTTGAAGGCTTCGGAGCTTCGTAAGATTTCATGAGAAACTTGACTTGGTCCTCAAGTTCTATGATCCTACGGTCGGGAGTGCTAGAATTGTTCGAAGGCAAAGATATTGCCTTGATCATTTTGTTCAAATCACGGGGATCATTCCAACTTTCGTTGTCATAGAGAGCAAGATCTTCTATGAGTTCCCATGATTGTTCCGCAATAAGATCACGTAGCTTACCACCGGCCGATTGGTCAATGGCTCGCCTAGTGGAGATGTCGATATGGTCATAAAAAATTTGGACTTGGAGCCAAAGATCTATGCCATGATGAGGGACTTTTTGGAGTAAGTCCTTGAAACGAGTCCATGCTTCATAAAGGGATTCATTTTGACGTTGTTGGAACATCAAGATGTCATTTCTAAGCTTAGTAGTTCTCCCCGGTGGGAAAAATTGAGCAAGGAAACGAGTGGTGAGATCATCCCATGTGGTGATGGATCCCGCGGGTAAACGCTCAAGCCATTGACTCGCAATATCCCGTAGAGAGAATTGGAATAGGCGTAAACGGGTAGTCTCTCTAGTTTCAACATCTAGGTCTATGGAATCTACGATTTTGAGAAAGTCCTTAAGATGTTGGTTTGGATCTTCGGAACGAAGTCCATGGAATGCACATCCGCTTTGCACCAACCGGATGGTGTCAGATCGCAAGGGGGTCACATTGGCTCCGGTGAGCTCAATGGTGTTTCGGTAGCCTTGGTGGCTAGGTCGGGAATACTCTCCTAAGGTTCGGGGCCTAAGGGGTTCTAGTGGTGGGTTTTGTTGTGGTGGGATGACGGGTTCAAAGATGTTACCACCTTCCATGATGTCGGATGGTAAAGAGTTACGAACAAAGGCACAAAGAAATAAGATAGACTAAAGAAGACCTAAAAAAAAAAAAAAAAAAAATCTTACTAGAAAAGAATCTAGCAAGTAGACCTAATAAAAAGAAATTCTAACCTAGACAATAACTATTCCCCGGCAGCGGCGCCAAAAACTTGATGCGTGGGAATCGCAACAGGTTTTACCTCTCGAGGGATCTCGAGAAGCTTACAACCCCCACCAGGCAGTGTACCTGATCGTTGTAGTATAGTATAGTGACAAGTACCGGGGGATTGATCGTTCAGCTTAGGAATAGTGTCGCTAGGATTAGAAAGCCTAAATACTAGTTCTAAAGGTGAGGAATGATTATTTTTTGTGTTTTTATATTTTTTAGAAAGCAAATTAAAATCTCGGGTTTTGGAAGAGTGGGCGGAATTAGTTGCTATTCAACTAACCCAATACTAAGATACAATCAAAATAAAATACTAGAAATGAAATTAAACTAATTTATACTAAGGTTGTGAGCAGTAATTGGAGAAAATGTGTTTACTTAGATTTCACTACTCCCTAGATATCTTTTACACGTTAATTACTTGTTATAATTGCATGAATGACGGATTGTATTCCTTAATACCATTCATGGGGTGGCACACATAACTCCCCAATTCTATGAGCTCTTATCTCCTCCTACACCATGCCCAACACAACTATAGGGATTGTAAACAGTGGCTCATGCATTAAATACAACCAATAAAGACCTAGTGCGCGTTGGTTCATGTTTCTTAAGACGTTCAAGCATGTTACCAATTGGAGATCTGCCAGTTTTCTTAAGCCTAACATATAAATCATTCACCCAAGACAAGAATAAACAAGTAATCAACACATAATCAATATTTAGGTTTCATTAGATCTAAGCAAACACAAAAGAGATCTAGCCTAGCATGATAGAATTAAGACAAGAACATGATATAGACAACCAACACATAGACATATTGATTGAATTAGAAGAACACTTATCTTGATTAATCATGCAAGGTATCAAGGGGTTGGAACCCTTGAAAAACCTGTAAAGTTACACCAAAATCGTACTTAGGGTTTCTCCCAAAACTTCTCTCTTTAAATGTGAAAAATTAGAAAACTATATATAGAAAAATAGGTTTGACGGTGTCAAGAATAAACTTGTGACGCCGTCACCTCGCCGCCAAAACTTTTCTCGGACTGCTTAGATCTACTTCTGACGCCGTCAAGACTTATACACTTCCAGGCCGTCATGACTCTTTTACTCTTGACGCCCTTCCTACGTGACGCCGTCAAATCTGTTCTGGATCGTCATGGAAATTCATGAAATTTGCTCTTGACGCCGTCACCTACTGTTCCCAGCATGGAAAATTAAGACTTTGGCGTTTTCTTCACTTTTATGCTCCAAAAACGTCCGAATTGCTTCCTTTTCCAGATTTCACTCCCAAAGTACCTAAAATCACAAAAGGAACGATTTAGGGCAATATTTGATCAAATAAATTCGGATTTGGGCTTAAATGACCCCCTAAAAACGGATCATTTTTCGCCTCATCACATGCTAGTGCTTAATTGAGCTTGTATGATGAGGCGAAAAATGGTCCGTTTTTAGGGGGTCATTTAAGCCCGAATCCGAATTTATTTGATCAAATATTGCCCTAAATCGTTCCTTTTGTGATTTTAGGTACTTGGAGAGTGAATTCTGGAAAAGAAGCCATTTTGGACGTTTTTGGAGCATAAAAGATAAGAAAACGGCAAAGTCTCAATTTTCCATGCTGGGAACAGTAGGTGACGGCGTCAAGAGTAATTTCCTGACGGCGTCAAACCTCAATAATAAAATCCGAGAGTTCATGAAGGCGTCAAGAGTTTTCCTGACGGCGTCAAAACCCCAAGAATTAAAATCCGTAGTTGATGACGGCGTCACACACAGGGCGTCAAGAGTAATTTTTGTGACGGCCTAGGCCTTGACGGCGTCAGAAGTAGATCAAGGCCGTCCGAGGAAGTATTTGGCGGCGAGATGACGGCGTCACACCTTTGTTCTTGACGCCGTCATCCCTATTTTCCTATATATAGTTTACTAGTTTTTCACATTAAGGGAGAGAAGTTTTGGGAGAAACCCTAAAGACGATTTTGGTGTAACTTTACAGGTTTTTCAAGGGTTCCAACCCCTTGATACCTTGCATGATTAATCAAGATAAGTGTTCTTCTAATTCAATCAATATGTCTATGTGTTGGTTGTCTATATCTTGTTCTTATCTTAATTCTATCATGCTAGGCTAGATCTCTTTTGTGTTTGCTTAGATCTAATGAAACCTAGATATTGATTATGTGTTGATTACTTGTTTTGGATGAATGATTTATATGTTAGGCTTAAGAAAACTGGCAGATCTCCAAATGGTAACATGCTTGAACGTCTTAAGAAACATGAACCGAGGCGTACTAGGTCTTTATTGGTTGTATTTAATGCATGAGCCACTGTTTACAATCCCTATAGTTGTGCTGGGCATGGTGTAGGAGGAGATAAGAGCTCATAGAATTGGGGAGTTATGTATGCCACCCCATGAATGGTATTAAGGAATACAATCCGTCATCCATGCAATTATAACAAGTAATTAACGTGTAAAAGATATCTAGGGACTAGTGAAATCTAAGTAAACACATTTTCTCCAATTACTGCTCACAACTTTAGTTTAATTAGTTTATTTTAATTTCTAGTATTTTATTTTGATTGCATCTTAGTATTGGGTTAGTTGAATAGCAACTAATTCCGCCCAAATCTTCCAAAACCCGAGATTTTTACTTGCTTTCCGTAAAATATAAAAATACAAAAAGAATCATCCCTCACCTTTAGAACTAGTAATTAGGCTTTCTAATCCTAGCGACACTATTCCTAAGCTGAACGATCAATCCCCCGGTACTTGTCACTATACTATACTACAACGATCAGGTACACTGCCTGGTGGGGGTTGTAAGCTTCTCGAGATCCCTCGAGAGGTAAAACCTGTTGCGATTCCCACGCATCATTGTACCTGTGCTCATTTGGATTTTCTGAGTTTATTGGAAGTTGAACAAGTGTTGTGTATGAACAATTTGCTTCTGGCTTATTCTCATGTATTCTGCTTAATCATTTTTGCTTATTCTAAAATGCTTAATACATAGTATCTGAGATATTTGTGCATTTCATGATCTGAGATTGGCATTTCTGAGTATAATTGAGCATATTTTATCTCTGTTTAAAGTTTCACAAAGTTTGGACACAAGTGCTTATAAATAAGCACTTGTGATAAGCTGTTCAGACCTGAATAAGCACTTCTACTGCTTATTTTTATTTCAAAAATTTTCTCCAAGTTTCTTTTATTATTTTTAAATTTCTGTGAATTTTTCAGATTTTTCTGAACTGATTTGCTATTTTTCTTAATTTTTCTTATTTTAAATTCATTTTTTAATACTTTTTAACAAATAAAAATCAATAAAAAACAGAAAAAGCCATAAAAAATACAAAAATATTTTAGAAAATTCTTTTATTAATTTTTAAATTTTTCAGAAATTATTTTATATTTTTCACTTTTATTTTTCTATTTTCGTTTATTTTTAATTCATTTAAAAATACAAAAATATAAATAAAATCATAGAAAATAAATAAAAAGTCAAAAAAATATTTTTCTTTTTCTGAAAATTCTTTTTAGTTGTTTAAGATTTTTAAAAAATTGTTTCACATTTTTAGGATTATTTTTCGTTAAAAGTTACGTTTTAATTCGTACGTTACGATTTATAATCGCGATTGAATTTCCGTTTTTAGATTTTAATCAATAGTGCATTCTTAGCTTGTACATTCTGCATAATTTGTGTTTGTTTATCATAATTTGAGTTCTCATTCACAAAATTTCACATTTACCACTTTTCACGACACGGTTTGCACAAATCGAATTTCTTTGATTCCATTCACACCTTTGTACGGATACGACTCGGGTGATCCGTATTTTTGCGGATCTCCTCGATACTATTACATATATATATAAAATTGATTTTGAAACAATCACACTCCCTCAATTGATTGGGACACTCCAATTTAATATGTTTGGACATTTATACCCTAATATGAGTGAAAATGTAGGGGTAACTGTGAGGGTATAAATGTTCAAACATATTAAATTGGAGTGTCCCAATCAATTGAGAGAGTGTGCAAATTAATTAAAGGTATGACTGTTATAAATATAAAGAATAACACAAGAACAAGAGAGGAGGAAGAGAGAATTATTATTAAGTGATAATCCACATAAGGGATGTATTTATAAGGTATAAACCATAGTAAGATATGATGAATAGAGATTACCCACAAGCCCATAAGCTCATATTTACAATATTACTCCTTTAGATATTCATCATTTATTATACGCCATAGAGTCATAAACCGCCTCATTAAAAACCTTACCAAGAAAAAACCTAATGAGATAAAACCTTGATGAAGAAAAAAAGGGTACGGCACGCATAATACTCTTCCTCAAATTAACGTATATGGTTGAAGGCCGATCTTGCGAACCAATTTAAAAAGGGTTTTGCTAATGGGCAATGTTTAACATGAATATAAAAGGAAATCTGTACTTTGTTAAATAAAAATGACATATATTTAAGTTAATTTTTATATTCATTTATTATGGATTAAATGCATAATTACAAAGAAGAGATTGTTTAATATCACTTGTGTTTAGCAAAGCTCATTTAAGAAAAAGGGGAAATTACCAAAATGGCCCTTTGCCCTGCGGTCTAGGCATATTTAGCTCTTTTTTGAAAAATTCCCGTTTTAGCTCAGGTTGCCTTGGGCAACTTTCGTACAGCCAACCGAAAGATGACAAGTGTCCTCAAGTTGCCCAAAATACAAAAAGGTTGCCCAAAATACAGAAAAGTTGCCCCGACGTGGCACTCTGTAGTTGGCTATGCACTAGTTGCCCAAAGCAACCTGGGCTAAAACGAGAATTTTTGCAACTGCTCTATTTTATCAATTATCCCTTTAAAAAAACTATTTTCACTTCCTTATTTTTACTTTTAATAATCAAATCTGTAAAACACAAACCAAAGTACCCCGAGTCAAAACGTAACACAACCAAAGCACCAGCAGCCAAATCAACGGCGGCGCCGGCGCCGGATGATATCATCGTACAAACGACCGACAACAATAGTCGCTGAACTACAGTCTAGAATAAAAACAACAACAAGGAAACTGCTTTCCTTAATGGAGAATAATAACACAAACCTTAAAATCCCCTCCGAAACAACAACTAAAAAAGATTATGCTCATTATAACCACACTGATTCTTGCAACTCTTCTAGATGGACTTCTAGGTAATACCACTTTATTGCCACAAGCAGTCAACATTTTACAATGTGTGATTATATGGAATTATTATGGGGGTGTTTGTTTTGGGCTTATGTTTCATAAGCTCATTTTTTGTGGCTTATTTTGAAACATTTCGTCGTAAACATACTTATGGGGTGTTTGGATCAGCTTATTTAGCTGGCTTATGGGCTTATTTGACTTTGGAAAAGCCAATAAGCTCACTTATTGAAGCTTATGATCTTACCAACTTCACATTATTGGCTTAAGCCAATAATCTAAACATTATAAGCTCTAAAAAGTGAGCGTATCAGCTTTTCCAAAATCAAATAAGCCCATAAGCCAGCTAAATAAGCTAATCCAAACGCCCTATTATTATTGTATCATAATAAGCTTATATTATATAAGCCAAAAATTTGCAAAATACAAAATGTGCGTTTATGAAACATAAGCCCAAAAAACCAAATAAGCTATATAAGCCGAAACAAACACCTCCTATATTTGAGGGTTTTTTTAGTAACATTTTGGCCGACTAATCCACGGGGTTTGACCCAAGACAGACACCAACTGGAAGGTTGGCGTGGCCGCTTCAGGGTTGTTTTTGAGAATGCTTAGTTTTTTTTTTTTTTCTCCTTATGTGCTTGTTATTAAGCATATAAGCAGTTTGGAATGTGTGGATAATTTAAACTGTGTATAGCTTATATGGTAATATGGTTATTTTTGGGCAGAATAAGAGATTGTTAATAAGTAATTTCGAACATGATTATGATTCTCCCAAAGTGCTTAATTATGATAAATGTGCAAATATGGTGTCTTGTTATTTTATCTATCTGTTCGTTACATTATTTATAAATAAGCAGTTTTAAACACTTTTTCTTAAATTTGCTTACTTTTAAGCTGCTAATCTGCTTCTGGTTATAAGCACGGAAGATTATCAATCCCGAACAACCTCTTAGTTGAGAATGCGTACGTTACATTTAATTTTATCCTTCATTTAGCCACTTTATAATAGGGTCTTAGCCGCAAAATACTGCTTGGATGCCGTAGTAGACATTGTCAACAGGTAGAATTGACGAGCACAATGGCTAACACTGCACAAAAGTATGTCGGTGTTTTATGGCAAATACTAAATAATAAAAAATGCCATATATCTTGAAAATGCCACGGCAAGTGAAAGTGAAACACGAATGGCCCATATTAAATGATAACTACTAATATCGGCATACTGCACAAAAAAGTGAAAGTGATTCGGTGTAATGGTAGAATCCATTTATTATAAGGTGGGATGATAATAAGATTTGTTTTCTTGATGTTGTAGGGAGTCTTATGTGTTCATGTATACCAGACCATGGGAAAAAGTTGTCAACTTTTACTCGAATTTAGTCAACGGGCAGACTACATTGGTTCAGTTGTTTGGAGCAAAGGTTAGTGTTTGATAATATTTAGATAAACACAGTATCGCACATTCTATCTACTCTAACCTCTCAAAATTATAAACTTTATCATGAACTTATGCTTAACCATATATTTGCAGACACAACATGCGCCTGATGACATTGGTATCGAGCCTTCTGATGAACCTGAATATATGGTTACTGCAGCTCAAAAACGAGCTGGAAGGTGGGCACGAATGAATTTCAAGATAGTTCTGTCGTATCATGGGGGATCCTTTGATGGATGGCAAAAGCAACCGGGCTTAAATACTGTTCAAGAGTAAGATAGTTCCATATGAATAGTTAACCCCATGATTTTAATGAATACAGGTTTGATATACTAACATATACTAATTCATTCCTTGTTGACTATTCTGTACAGGGTGATTGAAAAGTCTCTTGGGAAGTTTGTTGATGAAAGGAAAGCTGGATTACTAAAGGATAAAGGTCGGCCACTCGAAGGCAATGTAGTAGTTGCTGGACGAACTGACAAAGGGGTGACGGGCTTCCAACAAGTCTGCTCTTTTTGTATGTCATAACCTTATGCAGCCATACTTCGTCTTTAAATATTTAGCATGATTTCTTTTGATATCTTCATTATAATTTCTGTATCACATGAAACAATGAGCCACTGGCTCAAATGAACGCATTACGAAATTGTTGCAGCTTTCATGAGACAAAGGGATAATAGTTTAAAGTAAGGGTGAGCATCGGGTCAAACCCGACCCGACCAAACCCGAAACCGAAAATCCCACAAATCCTAAACCGAGACCGAACCGAAACATACTCGGGTCGGACGGGTTTGTCGGGTTTCGACCCGACCCGACCCGACATGGCCAGAAATGTGTAACCCGACTTATACCTGAATTTTTCCGAATCGGGCCGGTTTTCGGGTCGAAACGGGTTGAAAATCAGGTTGGGTCGGTTGGTCGGTCCAAATGCTCAGCCCTAGTTTAAAGAAGGGTTAAGAATGGTAAAACCAACCAACTTTCAACTTTTTGCGGTTAAACCCCTAAATTCTTTTTCGCAGTGGTGGCGTCCCTTTAATTTTTAGGGCCGTATAATTAATTTTTCCGTCATGACAATAGAAAGTCTAGGGATTACAGTTACTCCGCTACTGAACAAAGGTTGAATGAATTAATCGATAAAATGATGAAAGTTGGTTTAAGGTTTGACTTCCAAAAATTTGGTAGTTTGTTGATATGTATCACTTTTACCCTTCAAATAATGCTTTGTTTGTTTAACTATAGCTAAAATTTATGTAGATTGTAATAGATAATAATGGCCTTTCTTGTTCAAACGCTTAGATACTTGGAGAGAGGATATTAGTCCTCAAGATATTGAAGATGCCATAAACAACACTGTACCAGGAAAGCTTAGGGTCGTATATGTTTCTAAGGTACTACTATAGTTGCTCACATGCGTAAAGAAAATTGAAATAAAAAAATACAAGTTTTTGTAATATATTTACATTGTAACATATATTGAAAGATGTGTTAAATATTACAGGTACCTCGTACATTCCATCCTAACTTTTCTGCAAAATGGCGACGTTATTTGTATATCTTCCCTTTGAATGACGGAGGTGACACAATATGTTATACTGAAGAATCTGGTGACCAAAAAGATAATCACGGCGATGGTAACGCTGAGGAAAGTTTGGAATCTACGGTTAAGGATGACGCAGATGATCAACAAAGTATAAAGAAACCAACGACGTTCAGTGTTAGCAAGGTTAACCAGCTTCTTCAACAACTAGAAGGGAAATTATTATCTTATAAGATGTTTGCACGTGATACAAAACCCTCAAGAAACACGTAAGCTTTATTTCACTTAAAATGAATACATTTTTTTCATTCTTCAATTCATAATCTTTTCATATTGCAGCGGTCCTCCAACAGAGTGTTTTCTCTTCCATGCACGAGCCACACAAGTTACTTTAAACATAAATACAGAGGTTCCTTCACTTTTTATGTTTATCAGCCTTTTTTTTCTCGTGATTTAGTTCTCATATATTACCGTATTTTATGGTTTGTTAACCTTTTTATATTTTATTTTGAAGAAAGGAGAAAATACTGAGGCAATGTGTGTTGAATTGGTTGGCAATCGTTTCTTACGCAAGGTATACTATCTGTTTAGAGGGTCTTATAATATATTTTTTTGGTAATACTTTTTAATCTTATTGGATGATCATGGTTTGACAGATGGTTCGTGTTCTTGTGGCAACATCAATAAGGGAAGCAGCTGCTGGTGCTGAAGACGATGCATTGTTAAAGCTGATGGATGCCACATGCAGACGTGCTACCGCTCCACCAGCACCCCCTGATGGCCTTTGTCTTGTTGATGTTGGGTATAACGAGTTTGATTCACAAACTTGTCTAATCAAATAGGGTAAGCTGTTTTCACTAATAGTAATTAATTAGTAAGAATAGGTATACAACAAAGGTATCGGGGGCAGGTCAAACGGGGGGTGTATTGGGTTGAGTCGGCTGAAATCCACTGCCCTAAAAATTATTTTTACAGTGTGTGTTGAATATAATCACAATTAAAGTATTTTGATAATGATCGTTCACTTCTTTGAATAAACTGATTTTGGAGGTTTTATGTTTTAAAAATTGAGCGACTTTGACCTGGTGCTGGTTGATCTGTTTCCTTTGTTAGCAAGTTATTTCGATTATATCTGTTAGAAATGTTAGAGATGAAACATAACCTAAATTGACTCAATCATATGTTAACGGGTCAAATTGCTACCTGGGCGGATTGGGTTATACTTTGGGTTGAGCAGGTTAAACAGGATAGAACTTGAAAGGCACCCAAAAATCGAAGATGCATTCAAAATGCATAATGTCTTCAAAATTCTATCTTAAACTATCACTAAAAAATAATGTAGTTTATCTTTTATCAAGTTTTTGTAAAATTTATAATAGAAGAGACAAAATATATGTTTTGCGGGTCTGTTCACCCAATCTAATACCTTCTTGTATAACACATCTGATCTGAACCTGACCGTTAGCCAGCAACGCTCGGCCCACATTTTGCCATCTCTAAAAAGCCTTAAGAGAAACAGCTTTAGATATTGGTGTTTCAAAGTTAGTTGATATACTTGGACATGAATTGTATCTTCTCGTTTACCAATATTATAATAACGAAATTGTGACAAAAGCATATTGTGTTCAAAGTTAAATGATTTATTTGTTTGGTGTTTCAGCGGCTTGTGGTTTTACATGTTGCTGCTAATCTGTGCTGGACTTGATCCTTGCTTTCATGGACATCTTCCTCATACATACTCTCACAGCCCTTTATTCATACAAGTACGACTGTGACTTCATTCAACAGATTCATGTGATACCTTTAAATCAGAATTAAATAAAGGTATTGATTCTAATGGCCTTTAAACAAAATTGAGTTTAAATGTGCGAAAGCTGCACATAGAACCTCAATGCTCGCCATATTCTCTCGTTAAACTTGGTCTATGTTACCTCAGTAGTTCAAGAACCATGGCCAAGTGCCGTTGAGTTCTTGTTCCTAAGGTTTTTTTTGCCATCGTTGTTTATTCTTTGTAGTGAAAATTCAAGCTGAACTTGTTTGATATCCTTCGGCATTCATCTAACAATTGTAATGTCTAACTTCTTTATTCTCTTCTCATGAAAAAAGTGGTAGTTGCTGTAAGAGTTTGAGAATATGAATATGTTTTGTATTATTTTGTGATGCTTACGTACAGAATATACACAATATATATATAATAACTATTCATGATCTATTTAGGGTAAATTGCTAATCATCTTTAATGTACACCTAAGCGCATTCTCATCAAGCTTATCCTTTAGCAATAACTTCTAATATACGGCTAACACTCCCCCGCAGTCAAAGCGGGAGGACACCGGATGCTTAGACTGGAGCGAAATTCTTCAAATAGAGCAGATGAAAACACGCAACAAATTGGATAAACTAAAGTATCCGTACCAAACAGGATAAACCAAAGTATCCTGACCAAATGGGATAAATCAAAGTATTACTTACCAAACAGGATAACCCAAAGTATCCCTACAACTAAAACAAACGGGATAACCCAAAGTATCCCCTACAACTAAAACAAACGGGATAACCTAAAATATACCCTACACTAAAACAAAGGAAATTACAACTAAAACTCATGCACTAACATCAAAAGAAAGATGAAAAAACGAAAGCTGGTTCTAAAACTTCAACCCCCAAAGAACCTTCCAAACAAACGAGGCGTGTTTTTCCCTAGAAAAACATAAAGATCTACCTCACAAATAAACATCAAAACATGGGTGGGGTTTATTATAGCACTTAGAGAGGTTAAGGTTTAAAGGGAGCCCTCCTAACCTCCGGCGTGTAGCCAGCGGCCGGAGGCGGCGGCGGAAGAGTTTAGGTTTGTTAGGATCGGTTGACAAAGGCTCTTGATACCATGTAGGAGTGAGAATAGGAATATGTTTTGTATTATTTTGTGATGCCTACGTACAGAATATACAAGATATATATAATAACTATTCTTGATCTATTTAGGGTAACTTGCTAATCATCTTTAATGTACAACTAAGCGTCTTCTCATCAAGCTTATCTTTTAGCAATGACTTGTAATATACGGCTAACAGTTGCTTATTGGAAATTAGCTTACTGTTATCTACGTAATAATGACTCGGACAGAGGACATGAAACACAAATCGACCGAGTCATTATACGTAAGCTAGTTCAAGTATTCAAGCATATCTATATCTATCGTATACTACTTATAAAGAGTGAATGCTCATTATTGAAATCTTGAAAACTTAAATTAATGTAGCATGTCTAAATTACCTTTAAGTATCCTTTAATACTTTTTAAGCTTGATTAATTATAAACTTGACAACTTTTCGAAAACACACACTATATTAATTTTAAAAAATATACGCTTTGTATTTCAAAAAACAAACGCTTTCCAGTTACACGTTGGCTTTAAATTTTAACAAGCCCAAGCCCGTGTGGTTGAGTAGCCCATACCTTTTAGGCCTTTTTTTTTAAAAGAAAATCCTAATAGAACAATAGAAGTGTGCAAGTGTAAGAATGATTTATTAATGTAAATATAGTTGACAATATTTTATAGAAGATCAAATACTATGGTTATATAAATTATATTTTTTCGTGTACTTGGTCTTTGTATGTTCTTTTTCAACAATAATGGTTCTTATAACTCAAAGTCTCAAAGAGAAAGATATAATAGCAACATAAATTATGTTTGTAACATAAAGCAAGAAGACTTGATGCCATTGTTTAATCATAACTATTTCTTATAAAAATACTTTTGTTCTATATCAGCATACGTAACACTCTTGGAACTTTGGTATTTTGATCGATAAAAGTCAATGCCCATAACTAAAAGCTAAAACAAATATAACATTATACATATATCTTAAATCCCTTAGCAAACTACGTCGTTTTGCTAAGGCGATTTTCCCGCCAAAAAATCATGGGCTCCTGTGGCCTGTTTGTGTGGTCCATGGTCTTTGTGTGGTCCGGTCTGCTTATTTGGTCCAGAACAAAAACAAGATAAGTTATCTCCGGATTCTTCCAACGTACGATTACATACCAACCACACCTTCTTCCAAGATACCACACCTGCATACCAGCTACGATGACGAAGGCACTCATATGGCAAGGTAAAACCCTAACCCTAATCTTAATACATCACCCACGATTATCTAATAAGGTATAATTTATTATCTGAACGTTAACGAATTGATGATTTGCAGGTTACTGGAAACAAGTGGGACACGTATCTTGAACTTCTTTGGTCTGATTACACCGAAGGGTGAGTAGTTTTATTATTCATGAAACAATTATTTGGTACAAAAATAATGATTTAAGGTTTATTTATACAGAATATTGTATGATTGTTGTGTATTGAGGGGTTTTTATTTGGATCTAATTATGACTTTATGGTTTGTTTTTGGAGTGAAATTTGTTTTCTTAATGTCATCTTTATATGTATTAGGGGGTGTTTCTTTAAGCTTATATGTGGGCTTATGAGCTTATTTGATTTCGGCTTATATTTCATAAGCCCTAATTTTGCTACTTATTTTGAAACTTATGGCCTTATATAATTTTATCGTATCGTGATAAACTTATATAAGGCTGCAAGTCTCATAAACCATAAGCCACATATAACCCGAAAAACAAATAACCTCATAAGTCATGTATAAGCTTAAACAAACACCTCCTTAATAGTTTTTGTAATTAAAAAATTTTCGGTAGTAACCCTACGCGGATGTCTCTTTGTACGCCTGAGTTATTCTTAATAGTATTGGAATGATTTACATTGTAGGTTACGTCGTAACTGGATATGGTGGCCAACTGCGCTTTCGTTCTGTCAATTGCCTTCTAAGTGATTATAAGTATATATTAAATCAGTAAGCGAACTACGTCGTTTTGCTTGCTGCCTTTCGCGCCAAAATATCATGGGCTCCTTTGGCCTGTTTGTGTGGTCCATGGTCTGCTTATTTGGTCCTCCAAAACAAAACAAGATAAGATATCTTTACATAAGGATATCCTTATCCAGATTCTTCCAAGGTTCGATTATTCTAAAAAAAATTTCGTATATACTTACTTATAAATTGCCTTATTCATTGTCTCATGTGCGTTTCAGGTTGCTGCGCTTAATGTGAGTCGATGTCTTTCAAATTCAAAATATGTGAGTCGAGAATGTGGTAAATCTGATGACAATAGGTAAGTAATATTTTTTATCTAGACTCTGTACAATCTCATTTGACTAATTATCTCTGCATATGTTAGTGCATACTATAGTAATCCATGTGCACGTAGCCATGGACAAAGGTTTATATATACTCTCTAACATTTGGAATTCATTAAAACCAATATGATAAGTTACTAATTACAAGTTTTTGTCTGAATATGTGCAGGATTCAAACATAATATACTTGGACTCACCAGTTGGAGTTGGAATATGCTGTTTGAAGCTCGATCCCAAAAGAACTGATGAAAAGAAGAGATTTCAGACATGTAGTCCGAAGAGCAACATGGTGAGTTGTAGGCGGGCTAAATTTTTTACTCAGTCACTCTTCCTTTATATGTATTTAGTATGTATTCGTTTTTCATTTGTTTCCCCTTTGTTAATTTATAGATATTGATTGATTAATATGTATTTTCAATTTCATGTTTATGCTGAATGTTTTTATATGGAAAGGCTAAATTTACTTTTATGAACAATGATAATCTTTTTGCCTATGAATAAATACTATAATCATTCTTTTTTCGGATATACATTGTACAAACATAATATACATGAAATATACAACATGTTTATGAGTTTTGCATTGTAACTGATTATTATATACTGTACATTCCTGATAAAAGTGCCTCAATACATTGTAACTTATAGCACAACTGATAATTTTATAACCACTGCCTGAAGATACTAGCGACATGTTGGACGGATTTGCATGGTAAAAACAGATGCACGGTCCGGAGGCTTCAAGGTACACAAACTTAATGGTAAAAACTAATAATTTTAAGTGAGTTTTTTTTAATGTGGCTGGGCAATGGGTCGAAACGTGAGTTTTCCTGAAATGGCCCATATTGACTTATTAGATTGATGTGTTAGATATTTACAATATTTGTTTTGGTTTAATGTTTATGTTGTTTTTGTAGGAAGCAATGGAGCATCATCGACTTAAAGGAACTGAAGCCAAACATCAGGTATTCATAGTGAGTATAATACAGCCAATTTGTGACGGCTTATAATCGAAGCTGTTGATAATCGAAGCTGTAGATTACATGATCCATATTACAGCTTTCGATCCACGTGTAACTTAGCATTATTTTAGTAAAAGAAACGCACAATCTTTGTTGTCTTTTTGCTGGTATGGAACTTGGAGCGTGTTTATAATGTTTAATATAAGTGTATATATGAGTGCCTTCAAATAGGCCACTTTCAAGTACTGGTAATAATAAGCTGGGCTGACGCACCAACGCTATCTATCCAGTTTTATTTTATAAAAAAAAAATGAAAGCTTAAGTTCTACTTTATTTATACAAAATTGGCTTTTGTTTATTGAAGATATTTGGTTAGTAAAAAGTGTAGATTCATGTACTGCCTTTGATTTGTCGAGACTAAGAACCCTATGCTAAATGCTGTCATTAGCTTATTTCCTGATAGACGGACGTAAATTCATGCTCATAAATTTTGTATGCCTATTTGCAGGGCCTGGACACCTTCATTACGGATTGCTTTTACCAGGCGGAGGGAGCCTGGGAATATTCTTATTTACTTCAAGCAGGTAGGTGTAAATCTTTGTGCAGTGATATGGATTTTATTTATGCCTGGACACTTTTATGTGCCAGAAGTATGATTCATTATAAGGGGTGTTTAGAATCTGCTGATGTAAACTGGTTATCCGCCTAAAATAAAGTCGACTTTATTTTAGGTGGGTGCACGACAGGTGAATATGGAAGATTAATCTGAGGAAAGAAAGATGGGCAATCGCCATACGTATGGTTGTATTTTTTTTCCGTTAATTTGTGTTTTATGTACGCTGTACGACTTTTAGTAGTTGCTCCTTTTTTGTTGTCAAATACCGTCTCCATTTGGACTAGAAGTGCTTTAAACATATAAATATAAATAACAGCTGTCAAAACATACGAAGGGCAGAAATCTTGGAAACCAATTTCAGCTGTCGAGGGCCCTGTGGTTAGTACTGTTACTGGTGACATTGCTGCTAATATGGGTACGTTTTTATTTTTGAAATTTTCATTTATGATTTATCTTCAAATATGTATCACCTAACAGTTTAATGTGTTGTAGTGCAGTGTTTATCCTACCCTGCAAACTTCTGGAAAATCGCCCGTTATACGTACATCGACATCTGAGCCAGTGCCTAAACACTCATCTGTTGGAAATGCATTTTTTTTTCATTTTCTCTTCTTATTCCTTTCACTTAGTTTGTGACCTTGGTCTTATTTGGTCTACTTAATACAGGCCTTTCATCAACAACCGTACAACCTGGACAAAAGCTTACGGATACCCAACACTTTCCAGACAAGGTTTACTATCTCTTACCGAACTTTCATTAACAAGTACACCCACCAATCAACATCTAAAGACACATCTTGCATGCCATACATATTTAACATTGCTTTCATCCATACTACAGGCCATTCATGCTCTTCATCGATGGCTGATGAACATGCGAGTTCCATAGTGAATCAACAAACGCGACTCTCCTCTCAATATTATGCCATGGTAAACTCTATTTCCCATTTTTTTGCTATATATGTATATATATATATATATATATATATATATATATATATATATATATATATATATATATATATATATATTTTTTTTTTTTTTTTTCTTGCAGTTCCTCAATGACAACAAACCCAACTGCAAGTGCAAATGATACTAGGCCAGGACGGAGGACAACACGAGTACGCGCAGGTCTGATGCTCTATTTTTTTATTGATACCATTTGCCAAACCATTTTTCTCATTATTTAGCCTATATATACTGACGCTATGGTTTGTCATGTTACATTTTCAGCACGACCTGCATTCAACCCACGCCAACGCCCGACTGGACCAGCAAATGCCAGCGCCCGTGCCAGGCAAGGTTTATGCTCCTAAAAACCCCGCCAGGCCGCAACGCGGCCGACCGCCGCCAATCTTGTTAAATGACTAAAAACAATAGTATTTTAATATCTTGAGGTCTAAAAAAATAAATGAGGACCATCAATTCATAATGGGTCCACTTTGCACTAAAATGCCAACCCTCATTACTCTTGTCCGTATGTCCCATCAAAGGGGAGAGATGCCTTTTTAAAATCTCCACTTTTAAGCAACACATCATTATAAAACACCCATATTATTTTTGCCTAACTATAAAGATAAATATTTGCTAAAGTATAAAACGAAACAAAAGTGTTAAGCAAAAGCTTAATATTTTCAAACCTAAAAAGGTGCATACTCAAATTAAAGTGGCTGGCTAATGGGTCAAGTGTAAGTTGGAACCATTTGTAACAAATCAAAATTGAAATTCATTCAAGTTTTAGTACACATGTATGTTGTGTGTGCTTCTTTTGGACATGTATTTATTGAAGAATGAATTCCCAGTCGGTATTATATCTCATTGATCAAATCCTTATAGGTGTGTGTTACGAAATACGACATAGCTAGCAAAACAAGTTTGCTTGTTGTTTTATTTGTTCGCCATGCCATTTTGCGCCATGTCATTTTTTTCTTAATGGTAAATTTATTAAGAAAGGCCTAAAAAAGGCACAAAGTACAAGAAAACCAAAGCTTAAAAGCTATTAGGACACATCCCTATTAGATAACTTTGGTAACAAAAAAGTCAAACAGCCACATAAAAGATACTACGTACAAGTCCAACAAACAACAAGAAATAACAAAATGAAACAAATAACAAACATGAAGACCCAAAACATCAGCCATAGCAGAAAGATGAGCTTGAACTAGGATCATCATCATACTCTAAATACATGGGCTAGTGCCAAGGAGTCAACCAAGGCACCTCCAAACATCACCATATGATAACAATACCTAGAAAGCAAACTGCCAAGGTTGATGAAAAAGAGTAACAAATCCAAAAAGAGAAACAATACGACAACAATCCATTAACTTGAGCAAGCAAACTGCCATGTCATTTTGCTTGTAAGTGGCAAGCAAAATACTTAGCTCTCCACTCGTTTTGCTCTCCATTTCATTATATGAAATATGCCATATGCGTGATACGTGTAAGTGGCAAACAAAATACTTTGCTCTCCATCCATTTTGCTCGCCATTCCATTGTACGAAATAATTTGCTCTTGTAATCGTGGTAAAGGATATTTGATCGGTAATAAAAATAATGCCTACTTGATTTGATTTATTTTGAATAGGAATCTAGTTTATATTGGTTATGATTTTCTTATTTGGGACACTTCTTGGTTTAGTTAGTTGAAAATTTGAGAAATTTACGGGATCTTACTTGATGAGTCAAAGTGTAAAACAACTCTAATTTTGGGTAAAAAGGAATTAACATTGGTTGGAATTCAAATAGGAAAAGCCTTTTTTTTTTTTTTTTTTTTTTTTTTTTTTTACATATTAGAGTGTAT
>JARVZY010002997.1:0-21872 GCA_030686995.1 Artemisia argyi
ATTCAAACATGGAAGAAAGAAGGGTTTGAAACCCCTGCAATGTGAAGAAAATTCGACCTAGGGTTTATGCTTCTAATGTTCCACACTTTGTTCCACACTTTACAATGAAAAATTGGAAAAATATATATAGATAAAACATCCCGACGGCGTCACGTTATGGCTTCTGACGCCGTCTACTTGCCGCCAAATTAAAAGTCGTATTGCCTAGATCCAGTCTTGACGCCTTCATGTGTAAATATACTTTGGGCCGTCACTTGCATTTTGACCCTGACGGCCTTGGTGACGCCGACGCCGTCAAGCCAGTAACACTAAAAATGTTCTGGGACGTCACGTTATAATTTCCACTTCCACCTCCTTTGCCACTCTTGACGTCGTCATGTGTTAAGCCTTGACGTCGTCAGGTACTATTCCCAGCAGGGAATTTGAGACTTTGCCGTTTTCTTCACTTTTATGCTCCAAAAACATACAAAATGCTTTCTTTTCCAGATTTCTCCTCAAAAGTACCTAAAAGACAAAAGGAACGATTTAGGGCAATAATTGATCAAATAATCACGAATTCGGGTTGAAATGACCCCTTAAAAGCGGTACACTTTTCGCCTCATCAACAGCCGAGAAGTTCGATCAACGACGTTAAACAATGTCCCGCCGCAACACGGCGGACCGCCGCCCACCTCGTTTTTCATAGAGAGAATCACACAGAATGGGAAAGCCCTTTTAGAAACAAGGATGGGTGTAATAACCTTAGTTTGCTCGGGAACAATTCCTACGTAAAATCAGGAAAACAAACTTAGTTTGGTTGGTTGAATCATGCAATAAGCTTATAGCTTCCTACATAAAAACAACCAATCTGCCTATGTCTGCCATCTATGAATACTTGCGTTAATGGATCGAAGGAAAATAACTCCAATCCTTTATGTCAAAGTCTCTAAGGCCTTTTCGCGCCCCTATGAGGTCCAAGATCCGAAAGTGCTTGCTGTTGGAACAGGGTAAGCCCCCATAACACAAAACTAGACCCAATAGTCAATTTTCATGTGTTGACGATGGGAGCTTTATAAGGGCAAGTGTGGGCCTCGGCCCCAACATTTTTAACATTTGATGTAAAATTCATGTTTTTGTAGTGCTAAATTTTTGGCCCCCTTAAAAATTATTAGTTAACACTTGTCTCACCTAACATTTATGTTCAAGTTCCGTCCTTACCTTATTATCAGTCGGTACATGTATTAGGTTCGTGGAAGTGATAAAGAGTCATCCCTATTGTGGATGCCAATTCCTACTTAAAAGAAATACCTTGTGATGATACAATGGATTAGAGGACACGAGGATTCTTTGACCACAATCGTTATCATTAATCAGTATTTTGCAGTACTGGCTACAACTCTACAGGTTTGTAGTGACCAACTGACTACAACTCTACAGGTATAGAAATGTACTTCGGATCTAGACAAAGTAAATAAGGATAATCTTGTGACACTAGAGAAGATTGTATATTTATAATGAGCGGACGGGACTGCTAATTTTGTTCCTCTTTATTTGCACACACTTTTACTTTGCTCAGGTAACGGTTAAGTTGGTCAAAAGTTGAATCATGTTATGATCAAGTTAACATTATCACTTCGCAAGTATAGATTGACAAGATTGATCGCGTGATGTGTAATATTGGTTTTAGTCACGAATATTCTGGATCCTACGTGATTTTCCAACCATATCGAATATCTGATCACTCACCAGCAGTTCTAAAAGTTCATAAGGTAACGAAAGAGAAACCTAAACCGTCTAAGTTTTTCAATTTTCTTGGCTACAAACCTGATTTTATGTCCATTGTAAGGGAGAAATGAGGGGTTGATGTAAGTGGTCATAATATGTTCATTCTTGTTAAGAGACTTAGATTCATGAAGAAACCCATGCGGAAACTCATGCATTCTCAAGGTAACTTACACGATCGTGTAGTTAAACTGAGGCACGAGCTAGATGTTGTTCAGATGGAGCTGGATAAAGATCCATTCTCGTTGATTCTACGTGATGAAGAAGCCCTTTATCTGAATGCTTTCACTCAAGCCCTTCTCGATGAAGAAAGGTATTTGAAGCAAAAATAAAAAATCAAGTGGCTTCGTGTGGGGGAGTCGAATTCGGCGTATTTTCATCGTTCTGTAAAATCTAGAGTGAGTAGGAGTAGAGTTGATTGTGTCCAAGGTTTGGATGGTGTTATACACGAAGGAAATGATGTTCCTGGTGTGTTTGTAAAACATTATGAATCATTTCTTGGTGAGGAAAATGTGGTTAGTCCTTTATGCCATAATGGGTTGTTCACAAAACGGTTAAACAGTGATAAGGCCTATCGAATGACCATAACTGTTACTAATTCCAAAATTAAAGAGGCCGTGTTTTCTATTGGGAATGATAAAGCTCCTGGTCCGGATGGCTACACGTCGGTTTTTTTCAAAAACGCATGGGACGTGGTAGGAGGGGATGTATGTAATGCGGTTAATGATTTTTTCATGAACGGTAAGATCCTTCAAGAGATTAATCACACCATGCTTGCTTTATTACCCAAGGTATCATCCCCGTCGAAAGTTAATGATTATAGACCTATTTCGTGTTGTAATGTTATTTATAAATGCATTAGTAAAATCATTACTAACCGAATAAAGGAGGAGCTAAATGATGTGGTTAGTGATAACCAATCCGCGTTTATTCCAGAGCGTAGCATCTCAGATAATATCCTTCTTACTCAAGAATTGATGCATAACTATCACTTGAATAGAGGACCTCCAAGGTGTGCTTTTAAAATCGATATTCAAAAAGCGTATGATACGGTGAGTTGGAAATTCTTGGAGGAGGTTCTAGTTGGTTTTGGGTTTCATACGAAAATGATTAAATGGATTATGGATTGTGTAAAGCACTTCTTTTTCCATTAACATTAACGGTGATTTGCATGGTTATTTTAAGGGTAGGCGTGGGTTATGTCAAGGGGACCTTATGTCTCCATATCTTTTCACATGTCTCCATATCTTTTCACTTTAGTTATGGAAGTTCTAACTCTTATTTTGAAGCGTAGGATCCGGGACTATGGAGAGTTTGAGTATCATAATAGGTGCGAGAAACAAAAGATTGTGAAAATTTGTTTTGTATATGACCTTATTCTTTTTGCACAAGGCGATGTTCAATCGGCTAAACTGATCATGGAGGCGTTGGATGAGTTTAAGGGTGTTTCGGGTTTGGTTCCTAGCATTCCCAAGAATACTATTTTCTTTTGTAATGTGCCCGAGCATGTCAAGACATCTATTATCCAAATTATGCCGTTTGAAGAAGGTATTCTTCCCATTAAATACCTTGGAGTTCCTCTTATCTAGTCTAGACTCCTGCATAAAGATTGCAAAGTTGTTGTTGAAAGAGTTCAAAAGCGAATAGAGATTGGAAAAATAAATGGCTTTCGTTCGTCGGTCGACTTCAACTTGTTCTCTCCGTGATTTCGTCAATGCATCTCTATTGGGCATTGGTTTTCATCCTCCCGGCAGGTACGATTCATGATATAGAGCAATTATTGTGCGGTTTTCTATGGTGTCAAGGGGAAATGAAGCGTGGCAAGGCTAAAGTGTCATGGGACGATATTTGTTTACCTAAATATGAAGGTGGTTTAGGAATTCGCAAGCTTGAGGAATTTAATATTGCTCTTATGACCGCTCATATTTGGAAGATTTTAACGCATAAAGAAAAACGCTTTGGGTGCGATGGATACATGCATACAAACTAAAAACTTGTAGCTTTTAGGATGTAAGTTTGTGTTCTAATGCTAGTTGGGGTTTGAGAAAATTGTTGATTATACGGAATATTATATGTCCATATTGTTGATACAAAAGTTGGGCTTACCTTGTTTGGACTCCTGCTCTCGTACCAATTAGAACTTTAGTGCTTGTGAAACCTGCGCACTAAGAAAGCAAACAACACCGTTAGGCTTATCGTGGGATTGTCTCCCACGATTAGACTCCGGCGTGAGAGTAAGTAATCGGTTTAGGGTTTAGTTGAAGAGTTAGGGATTGTGTAAATCGTACCTTTTAATGAGAATATATGATTCTATATATAGGGCGCAGAAACCGTGTAGGTATCTTGCTCCTTACTCTTCGCACTCGTGATGCTTATCCGGGGTAAGGATATCTATTCCGTAAATAGAAGATCCTTATCCTTTAATCGTACGTTTTGGTTGGGCTTTAGGCTTCGTGAGCCCAAGCCGTTGGTATTAATGGCCCAAGTCATTTGTCATGATGGCCCACTCGTGGTGGGTTTGGGCTTAGTAATGTCTATAACGTGGGCTCGTGGCCCAACTGTAGGCTATACGTCATCACATATGTATGGTTTAAGTTGGGAAATCGCAATAAAGCTTCGACATGGTACGATTTATGAGATGCACATGGACCGGTAATGTCTCATATTACTAATAGAGCTGTTCGTAGTGCCGGTTTCACGACTCTTGAATCTATTTATGATGTTGTGCATGATGCGGATTGGAGGTGGCCTCAAAGTTGGTTTCATAGGTTTCCTTCTCTATATAACCTTACTCTTCCTATTATTCTACATGCGAACCAGGATGATAATCTCTTGTGGAAATAGTGATGGGGCGTTGCATGAATTTTCGGTTAGTTCTGCTTGTAATTCTGTCCAACAAACAGGTAATGAAGTGGAATGGTATCGTTTTGTGTGGTCAAAGTATGGCATTCCAAGATACTCTATTCATCTTTGGTTTATTTTGAAACGGCGCCTTAAAACGCAAGATAGGCTCAGACAACGGGACGTCGGTAATGGCGTCGATTTAACTTTGCTTAGATGCCTTCTTTGCAAACTGCAACACGATTCCTACGAACACCTATTCTTTGAATGTCTGTTTTCGTCCAAAGTATGGAGTAGTGTGATGACTATAGCTGACATGCCGAGTATATCCCCCGTATGGGACGACATGTTAGGCTGGCTAATGCCGTTGTCTAAAAAGGACAATGCCAATAGCATTGTTGGTCGTTTAATTTTGGCTTCGTCTTCGTATTTTATATGGCAAGAACGCAACAACCGTATTCATGCTAAGCCGAGTAGGACTGAAGATCAAGTTATCAAGATTATGTATTGTGGAGATGATTAGTTCGAAGCTAGCCTCAATTAAATTCAAGGACAAAGCTAGTGTGTGAAAGTTGAAGACTACTTGGAAGATAACGTCTGTTGTGGTTGGCTATTTCGTGTTTGAGTGTTTAGTTGGTTGTTTCATGTTTGAGTGTTTTCAAGCTCGAACGTGTTTTATTATTCAAAGAGTGGCTCATCACCATTCTTTCATGTACACAACTTTCTTATTTTTTTTTAATATATTTCATCGGGTATAATCCCTTAAAAAAAAATGAGCGAATACGCAGAAAGATGTAACTTCACGTCCCTGGTCCATGACACTGAAACCATAAATGAGATTTAAGGAGTTCACATCTTACAACTAATGTTTTACAACCTTATAAACTATCAAACCAACATCTTACATACTTCAGGTAGATCGGTTAAGAAAATGGAACTTTGTTACATTTATAAAACAGACCCTCCTCCCAAAAGAGACTACAGAAGTATAGAAGAGTCCTTTTGTTTGAATGGCAACAGTGTATGTATAACAAGTCACCTACTAAATCGTGCAAAACTGAGTGAATAAGGCTGTATTCATCTTAATTATAACAAAATCAAGATGAACACATACTTAACCTGGATCTTATTTTTCTATACTAAAAGTCGTTAAATAGCATGATAGCATCATCAAGAACCATAAGAGAAGATTCTAAAACCCTCCATTTTTCTCCAACCTTCTTGCGTTTTTGCACCACCTCGGCTCCTACCGACTTTCCTTTAAGAATCTGCAAAAAAAGTATCACCACTTTCTGAGGCATATATCATAGATGACGATAAAGAAAAGGGGACGTTGAAGTTATAAAGAGTCTACATACGTCTTTTGCTTGTTCAAGCTCATGGACAAGGCGAAGTTTTAAGTTGAGGGCAGCATGATACATGTCATCTAATACTTGCGCCCAAAGAGAACGTTTATGTATATTCCACAACAAAATATCCATCTTCTGAGCTTCGTTTGGAAATCTCTGCAAGGTAACACAAATTTTCAAAAAATTTATAGATTGGCCTAGCCAGGTGCGAATTAGACCTAGAAGGGACAACTTTACTCGTCTACTATTTGTAGGTCATTTTAGCTATAGAAAACAAGTCCAATGGATCAAGAGGATCTAACAGGTTGAAAGTAACTCTAAATGTATTTTCAATGCATACAACATTACAACCTCCTAAATCACTTTATTTTTGATAAATTAAAAACAAGTTATTACTTGTTATCATAACAACATTTTATTGTAATCACATTGAACATATGATTTATGAATAATAGGTATAAAAAATTATGAAAAATAAAAATGCTTGTGGGTCATCCAAAGTTCCCAGCTCACCTGACCTGTTTCAACCAGTGCATAAATTGTCTGTTTTAACCCGTTACCAACACACCCATTTGAAGCTTCTCATTACACTCATTGGCATAATTAGAAGAATTATTTGACAATTTCAAGTGGCAAAATAAGGTCTTTTAACTCTCAACACTCCACATGAGATTGCATTGGATACAGCTAGTTCATACGAAATGTACTTTTGATGCACTGAGCCACTGATTACACTGTTGTCCTGGAAAATCTAAATAACCAACAAGAAAAGACAGAATTTATAAGCTAGTACCTCCATTTGCACGAAATCGTCTTTCAATAGTTGCAAAAGAATCTTCAGGACATCTTTCTTTTCCACGAATGTATCAACGGATATCTACCAAAAGGAAAAACAGCTGAGCAAACATATAACTACTGGTCAACTTTAGACATTTTTTTTTTTTTGGTTAACAAAGAGACAATAAGAGCCTTAAATGCATGTTCTCTAATTTCAGTGATAGTTAAGACAAGAAAGGACATAGCCATGCATGCACTCATTCAGATGGTTCAAAACAGTGCCATCCAGAACTACTGCATACGATGGAATCAAAGGTTCTAAATATATTTACAGGAATAAGTTGTATAATGCTACAATTGTCTAAACATATCAGATTGTTATAACCATTTATCACATTAAATAATTCAATTTTCTCTCTTTTTATTGAAGCACAAGAAAATGTTGTATAGTATATTAGTATACAACTCTACATGTAACTCAACATTAACATATTTAATTTGTTATCAAACTACAACTTCAACCTTGAAGTTCAAACATGAGCAAACATAACAACATAAGATCTGATTTAAGCCATGTGTAATTACTGTACATACATTCAAAGGCCAACGTATAGGGAAAGAGATAACAGTGATCATATACTAATAAGTTTTTAGAGATGAAAAAATAAGTATCTATTAATAAGTTTTTAGGGAGTTTTTCAAAAAGTTAATGACCTTTGAAAGAGAAAAGGTCAAACTTAGTTAAAAGATTTCACTACCTTATCAGTCTCGTATAGTGTTTCGTGCTTTAATAGTGCCCTGAATATCCTATAAGCCTCCCTTCCATATTTTTTAAGCACAATGGATTCAACCTGCAGAACAAGAGATGTGTTGGTGTCCAAAAATGTCTTTGTAATATTTCTTGAATAAGTTAATAAAAAAAAAAAGAGAATGGACCTCCTGAGATTGAGCCTGATCAATGATTTTCTTCAAGTCTGTGCAGCAAAGCAATAACAAGTGAATACTCAACAAAAGGGTTTTACTCGTCCAAACACGTAAGGGTCGTTGCAAACTAGAGGTGGCAATATGGACTGGCCAGGCAGGTTAAGTAACGGGCTAAGACGGGTTTGGGTTGAAATGGGTCTGTTTTTGTGTGGCTCGGGTAAGTTTAAGTTGCCTCATTTGAGAAAAATATATATATATAGATAAGTAATGTTTTAATGATGATTAAAAGAAGCTATCATCATAGCAATATTCTAAAATTCTAAACCTATGAATAAAGCTGAGTTTGGAGGCTGTGCTTATTAAAATAGATTTCATTTGACTTTCGGCCTTATTGGCCCCTTTTAGCTTAAATTTGTTCATTTTATCTATTGGATATAGAACACAGCCTAATTTGACCTGTTAATAAATAGTAAATGGGTCAAAATTGCGACCTCTAATTAGAACAAATAAATTGGGCTTAACATGCAGTATTCCAGTACCAATGCTATGTGTGTCACTGTCAAAGTCTATTGCTGAGACTTCACAACCCAGTTGGACAAGGGAAGCTTTAACACCGTCTAACTTCAATCTCCGCCCTTCTTCACTCTTCATTGTTTCCTCAAGGATGGCGTCCATAGTAAGGGGAACTGTAGATAAAAAATCAGATGGAAATCTAGAACACCACTATAATAAGTATGAATAAAAAAGAGTTTCATCCTTTGAAATTGGCTTTTCAGCCACTGACTAAGCCAAAAAAAGGGCAGCAATTGTAAATCTAACCTGTTGTTTCCATTTTCACTTTAGTTTCCTCTTTTCTACTTGCCTCGTATATTGCATTTAGAACGATGCCAGCTCCACTATCCAGACGTGTAGTCACATGGGAAACACAAAACTGTAGACCAAATATTTAAACATATTAATCGAGTGAAACAAAGAGGAATATGATTGTATATAATAACTAATTTAACCATATTATCCCATAATTTCAGGCTAATATGTTTTACTGGTGTATGCCCACTCAACTATTTATGCAATAATACAATTCAGAAATTCCAGAATATATTAATTCCAGAATATATTTAAATACATTATATATAAGCAACAAAATTACCTTTTGGCGAAGACGTCGTACAAATTCCTCAAAATTGACGCGCCAAAGTATTTCCTTATTTTTATTTGTAGCCCAGATGTCTGTTTCAGGCTCCAAACAATCATGCTTGCGCTGTGAATACGATATGTGTAAGTACAGTTTATTGTCAATAGACTTGGCAAAACATTACACAAATAAAAACAGAACAGAAAAAACAAACGGAAATGAAAATGGACCTTTTCCCCAACAATATCTGTAGCCGGACTATTTTTGCTATCATCCTCAAGAGCACCGTTGCTCAATGTATCTACGTCAACTAAAAATCTTAATGATTCCATGGGAGTTGCAGCAGCTAACGCACGTGCCTCTAAGGTTGGTGGTGCATCGGCCATCTGTGAAAATCAAATTTGTTTACACACATGTAGGTAAGGGGAACGATAACTTTTCAAAGAAAATATTTGGATACAACAACCATGTTCTCGACATATAAACAGGTATCACACAAGATAGCAGAGAACGTGTGTGCTGTCCAAACCATGAAGCATTACGTATAGGAGATATTTTGCAATATATTTGAGACTACTAGTTCATTTCTATGATAAAAATGTTCCAATTAACTAAATTATGGCTTTTGAAACTACAAGGGAACAACTAAATTTTGTATTGATGCAAAAGCAAATAGAGATTAAGCAATAATTGGCTTGTAATAGTTGGCAAAAAAGTTATTACCTTGGACCTAGAAGTTCGTTTCTTTGCATCTTGCTCTGGTGGTTCAAGAAATGGTTCATGAGCAGGGCATCTTTCAATATAGCGCGCCTGAGCAAGTTTATTGAAGTTTTCATGCAAAACATTAGCGGCAGTGCTATTTTCTGCACGATAATGAATATCTTTTAGCATGAGTGCTGGGCTCGTATTGGCAATCCAGGAAATAAAACAAATGATAAATGGTTCTTAAAAGAGTTTCAAGTTAGCCTTCTATGATCAGGATGAAAAAATTAAAGATATTTGCAGCTGATATTTCTTCCACATGGAAAGAAACATTATTGACTATTCAAAATGCTAAAAAGAAGGCATTAATATAGTTCCAAATATAAACAGAATTAACAAGCACTCTTCATTAGAAAAGAAATTAAAATGTGAATATGGGATACGAAATGTATAGGCTTGTTTGTTTAATCGTCATTTAAATTCCCATGAAATTTAGACTTGCATATACGGGGATCACAATGATAATCGGCAAACGACTTACAGGCCTAAGAAATATCTATCTACTGCACAGAAGCATGGCCATTTGCACATATGAATAATGAAATACCAAAAACCACTCAAACAACTTAGTACTTGATGCAAAGCAAGCTGCACAATTTTAGTCGTACTAGTGGATAGTACATGTTTGGAATACATATAGTCCTCTGCAATAAGTTTATGTGACCTAACAATCAACCTATCATGGATGCATAGAAAAGCAAAGCTGATTACAATCCACCCTTTTTCAAATATTTATCACTGGGGCATTGAGCATGCAATAGTGTTTTCTTGTGTATCTCATTTATCAAGCTTGCAAGAACTAAAAAAAACAATACAAAAGACACAACCACAGTACTAACATGCATAAAAATGGACTAACCTCCATTTGTTATATCAGCCTTATGCTTATCCTTGTGTCTATCCATTATTTGATTAAATGATAATCTACCATGTTGGAGTAATCCTTCAAAAATCTCTGTACACTGCCAAAAGCAAACAACTGATACTGTCAAGCAGAAAGCACTAAAAAATCATATGAAGAAAGAAACTTCCCAACTTACCTCTGTCCCGAATTCATTAGACACAATAGCTAAAAACTTAGGGAATCTCATATGATGAATGATATTGGTATGTAAAGCCATATACTGTGTCAAAATCTTCGACTCTTCCTCAAATCCACCTGCACAGAAACAAATTTCGCGTTCATTTTATTAGCATGCATACATATTATTTTGTATATTTCACAATTTTTTCCACAAAACAATAATAGTTTCCAATTCTCCATATCATCCAACCGATCCACCACTAGTCCTGCCACCACTTATGTTACTGACACTTGCTTCATTACGTGTTTAAGAGGAAAAAAATTCTAAAAAACTTGGTTCTATAAGAAAAAATCATTATTGGAACATGTAAAGCATAAGAAAAAACATATCAATCTACTATCTATATTAGGCAAGTTATATGCAAGCTTTTGCATATAGCACATCAAATTCACCACAGCCAATAAATAAAATCAATAAGGTGTCTGACATTGCATTTAAGGGAGATCATCTAATTATTGCGTTCGCAAACCATAAGTAATCAGAAAATAGCATTTAGCAAACAATTCAAGTAAAGCAATTATCTGCAAACACATAATGTGTTTAGCATCAACAATTCCACAAATAGCTAACGCACTTCTAATTCATGCATCCTAATATACATAACAAATATCTACTACTTCAAACACTCAATAAGTAAAGCGTAACATTCGTACTCTAAAACAATTATATGCAAACACACAATCTGTTTGCATCACCAATTCCGCAAATAACTAACGCACTTCTACTTCACGCATCCTATTAAAAAAATTACACTAAAATCAAATACCTACTAGTTACTCAGTTAGTAACACGTTTCTATCTAATTTACGCGCAATGTAATCTTACAAAGCATCTGATCAACAAATTCATATCCATCACAAACTCCACAACAAATAAAACGGTCGCACAAAGTAAATCAACATTCTTATTCTAACTCTAAAACAAATACGCAGTACTCAATTAGTAACACATTACACATTCCTAATATACCTGCAACATAATATCACAAAGCATCTGATCAATCATCATATTCATAACAAACTCAGAACAAATAACACGCTTCTAATATACGCATACTAAAAAAGCTCAATCAAATCGAGAATATTAACCGTAGCAAATAACAATAAACAAAATCTACTACTTCAAACACTCAATGAGTAACACGTTTCTATCTAACATACGCGCAACTTAACATTACAAAGCATCTGATCAATCAGCTTATTCATAACAAATATTAAACTCAGCGCAACGAAAATTAAGCTCCAAACAGTCAATTAAATCAATCAATTAGCTATAAAAGCGCTAACGATAAACGAGAAACAAATAATAGACCTGGTAGCTGAACAGTGAAAGCTTGAACACAATTATGCTGAACCAAAACTAACAAAGCATTAGTAACATTCTGTCTACTCAGCTCCGTAAACCGAATCACTTGCGTTAACGATAGCGTTCCTTTGCGTAACAAACACTCACACACTTTCTGCACAATTCATCACAAAATCAATTAATCAACTTCATATAAAAAAACTAATTATAATTAATTAACAATTTATATATTCTATATAAATACTTGCTGCATAGTTATTAATAGTTTATATATTCTATATATTCAATTCAGTTATATAAAAAATTAATTTAATTAGAATTAGGTTTTTAATTTTTATATAAAAATTTAACTTACTGAGACGATGTCACCGAAGTAAGTAGTGATTAGATGGACGGCGAGTTTTATTCCGTGTGGTGACGTCATCGCTGCCGGTGGTGGTGGTTGTAATGACGGAGCGGCGGGAAGATAATGAATGTAGGAATATTATGAAGTGAATTTAATAAGTAGTCAACTAGTCATTGAGTTTTGGGGGCTCGGATTTATGGTAAAGTTTTAGGGTTTATGACAGTGTTGGTTTTGTGGTGCAGTGGTAGGGTGGTATTTTTTTGATCGAGAGGTTACAAGTTCGAGCCCAATTGGCTATTCTTTATTTATTTTTTATTATTATTATTTTCTTTTTCTATGTTTTTAGTTGGGATTTGCTATGAGGGCCATGATAAAGATAAATATAAAAAGAAACTTGACTTATTTTAATTTAAATATGCTTAAAATAAATATAAAAGGAAACTTGTACTAATTTAAATAAAAAATCACATATATTTAGGTAATTTATTATGCATTAAATACATAACTATTTTGAATATTGTAAAGAATATGTTTGGCCAATTTGATATCTTTCCTTATTTGATTTGAAAATTTTGTATTTAATCAAACATGTTTTAAAAACATTGTACATTACACATTCAGTTATAGTACTTTAAGTATATATGAAATTAAATATGAAAGTATAGGAAAATATAAAATTAATCTTGTTTTTTCCTTTCTAATTACATCAATCTGAATCTTAAATTAAATTTTTGATATGGTCTACTGTAGTTGTAATTGTAACGCTCGCAAAGTGAAAAGCAAGGTATTATTCGGATATCCTTCCGAGTTTAGCTAACAACTTCAAACTTATAATGGGCTTACACAATGGCGGCGATTGGCATGTGCAATCACATAGTGTCTCGTTTGTGAGGAGGCCCCCGATTTAGTATATGTCCATTCGTAATTATACATGTCTAAGTATATTTATACATGTCTAACTTAAATTTTTACAACATTTTTAAATGTTATGTGAGGAGTCTTCCGATTTAGTATATCTCTATTAGTATTTATACAAGTCTATTATGTTTTGAATTTTTCTTTTCGTCATTTAAAGGGTCCCACTCGTAATTTCATACCGGGCCACCCAAATCAATGAGACGACCCTAAGCTCACATGTCTTGTATCCTACCAATGTGATACGAGTGATAAACTTTTTAGGTCATGGCAACATGTTATTTAGTATTATAACGTACATGTAAATAGTGTGTACAGATGCATCGGTTATTTGATGAATATGTGAAGATAGAATAAACGAAAAGTAAGGCAAATTAATATGATATTTGAATAGCAGTGATGATAAAAGATAATCTATACGAGCTTTTTTTTTTTTCTCCTTACAAGAAAGTTTTCATACATATTTTTGTCAAACATTAAGCTTTTACCAACATTCTAACCAAAATTAACTATATTTTTTCTAGTTTTATGTTCAGCAGAGGTTTAAAACATGGTTTTCTTTCAAAGAAAAAAAAAAGTCTTGCATCAGAAATCAAACAAGTTATTGATCCACTTGTAATTTTGTCTTCCTTTGATGTATAAAATGATTTGGTGGTATTGTTTTAATAACCTGTCCCACATAGGAACTAATTAAGAGTAATGCAATCTTTAAAACTCCAAGTCATGATTCATCAATTGAATCACCTGCAATGGGAGATGCAACACAAACTTGCTCGTTTGTTGCATCTTTCTTTAATTGTGATTTTTTATTAATGTTTTTACCCGTGTACATATTTAAGTGAATATACAACTTTTATTTTAACGTTAGTTAAAAATTTGACCGTGTCTACTTTGTTATTCATTCAACGCATATGTACATGATTTTTTATTAACGTTTTTACCCGTGTACATATTTAAGTGAATATACAACTTTTATTTTAACGTTAGTTAAAGATTTGACCGTGTCTACTTTGTTATTCATGCAACGCATATATACATGATTTTTTATTAACGTTTTTACCCGTGTACATATTTAAGTGAATATACAACTTTTATTTTAACGTTAGTTAAAGATTTGACCGTGTCTACTTTGTTATTCATGCAACGCATATATACATAACTAGCTAAAAGACCCGTGAAATTCACGAATATTTAAAAGAAAATATTCTAAACAATAAAATATGTTAAAATAAATCCAAAAACTTAACAAATGAATACTCTTGAGTAAAAAAATTAAGTTTTTTGCAAATGACAACATACAGTTTGTTGGTCTCACCTTAGGCCTATTATGCCTTTTAAAAAAACTTTCAGAGCTGTAGTTCCTTTAACTTTTTCAAAACTTAAGTATTGTTTAATAAACTTCGTATATCTCACTTGTGGCCTATTATAACGCATTTAAAAAATATTTCATTTGTATAAATATTAGTCTAGTGCAACAGGTTTAAAAAAGTCTTTTACTTTCACATTACACCAAACCCGAATTTAACGTTTTCTTTAAAAAAAAAAAAAAAAAAAAAAAAAAAAAAAAAAAAAAAATTGGTCTTTTATTTTAACGTTTTCTTGCATAAATAGTATATTTCATTTCCTCACTTTACAAAGAGTGTCCATATACATTATTTAAAAAAATAATAATAATAAATACTATGTCAAGATGTTTAATTGAAACTAAAAAAACCGAATACTTATTGTTGATTAATTTTTTATCATGCTGCAATGCGCGAGTGAATCCCACTCATTGTATATACCTCCCAATTACCTGCTTCACAACTTTTACATTCCAAATTGTTAATGTAAAACATCACTTTCAGTATTATATATATAAAAAAATTAATTATATTTCCTTTCAAGATACACCTTAGCTTCGATTTAACTATTGAGTAATTTATACTACATATAAAGCACATATATTTTTCTTTAAAAGTGAGTAATGTATAATACTCAAAATATCCTTTTAAATATAAATTCTCACTTTAAAATTCAAATAATATTTCCTTAATAAAATAATTTCCTTAACTATGTTCTCACCATAAATTTTAAGAAAATGCATGACAACTTTGACAACATTCTATGAGTTTCTATAAATAAATAAAAATTAGACCTTTTTTGTATTTACTCATAACATTAACATTTTCTAAAAATTCATCCATAAACCTTACTACATAAATACCATAAACCTTACTATATAAAAATTAGACCTTTTTTGTATCACTTTTTTGCTGCAATAAATCTCGTTGTTACGTACAGATTATTGTCTAGTCAAATAAACAAAAGTAAGAAACAGGTCACTAAGCCTAATATTATTATTGCTATATAGATTTCAGTATTTGCAGCGTCTCGCTAGATTTATTAAAATCAGAGGACAATTTTAGATACAATTAATAATGAGAAAACTATATAAAATAATACTAAACTATGAATTAATGTTCATGTGGTTCATGATATCAAAAAAGATATAACATATCGAATATTAGCCGAATATTAAGCGTGTCATGATCCTATAAAATAGGGGAATGCTATATATAAGGAGAGTTTTTTACCAAGTAAATTGTTCTTAGAAAACAAATTTACTATTTGTATAGTGTCATTTAATATTCTTTTCACTTTTAGTTTAATTCATTTCTTCAAACATGATTGATCGAGCAACGTTAGAGGTTTCGAATTTGCTTTTATCTTTACAAAACATTATATGTACTTTTTCGAACCAATGTGACACATGATTTGAAAATTTACTTTGTTAGTTAAGAAAATAAATTAACATAGAATATAAATTAATATAAGCACTAATTGATCATATAATCAACTATATATGACAAGCTAATTGTCTAGTGGAGTTACAGTAGTAAAATTCGTGTTTGTGTTATATGCATTTGGTAAAAAGTATAACACAAACACAAATTTTAGAGAATTAAGTAATCGAGATTAATATTAATATATATATATATATATATATATATATATATATATATATATATATATTTTGAAAATTTTTCACACATATATCACTTATTTTATAAATGCCTTCGACGAAGCTTAACTCACAATTTGTAGGTTGGTGGGTAACTCACATAACAATAGACCAAAGGCCTTATAAGTAAAGTCATTGTACATGAAGTAATCATACCCTTCTATTTTATGACATTATACATTCGTAAACATCTTTTTCATTTAGTTAACAGAAGAAATATATATATAAAGAAAAAAGTGATATCATGTTAATGAAGAGTAAACTTAACATAAAGTAAATAAAAATATTTAAAAGAAATAAAAATATCACTTTCAAAAATGGCAAAGTTAACCTTAAACTCCTGTCCTAACAATAACGGTACATAGCAACCAATATTTTTCTCTATAATGACTCACACATACATACTCTAATATTATAAAAAAGTGCTACTATATTGTTTTCATGTGGGGCTTCTGTTCTTTGTTTCCGATATTTAATTTGTATTCAAGAATTAATATAATAAAAAGAGTCAATTTATTTTGCATACCCTTGTTTTGATACATATCAATGGATAAATCCCCACCATTCATTTAGTTTGATCTAATGATGGGGATTAACCTAAAATTAAATGGAAAAAACATAATTCCATGTTTTTTTCCTCTTTTTGTTTGTCTTTTTCTTTTCTTTATTATTTTTTTTTTTGGCCTTTTTTCTTTTGATTTCACGTTTATTTTTTTTCAATTTTTTTGGCTATTTTTTCCCAAATTCATTTTTTTTTTTTCAATTCACGATCTTTTTTTTTTTATTATTTTTTTTTCAATGCACGTTTTTTTTGTCTTTTTTTCGAATTCACCTTTTTTTGCTTTCATATATTTTCGTCTGTTTCATACGTTTTTGTTCGTTTTAATATATTTTCATCCGTTTTCTTTCGTTTTCGACCATTTTTCATACATTTTCGTCCGTTTTCACACGCGGTTTTATGCTTTCATACGTTTTCATCCGTTTTCATGCATATTCGTCCATTTTCTTACGTTTTCATCCGCTTTCGTCCATTTTCGTCAGTTTTCATACGTTTTCGTCCATTTTCTTACGATTTCGTTCGTTTTCATACGTTTTCGTCCGTTTTAATCTGTATTCTTTCGTTTTCGTCCATTTTTCATACGTTTTCATCATTTTTATACGTGTTTTTAAGCTTTCTTATGTTTTCGTTTGTTTTCTTACGTTTCGTTCGTTTTCATATGTTTTCGTTCGTTTTCATACGTTTTCTTTCATTTTCGTCCACTTTTCATACGTTTACGTCCGTTTTCAGACGCATTTTTACGCTTTTATACGTTTTCATACATATTTGTCCGTTTTCTTACGTTTTCATTTGTTTTCTTACGCTTTCGTCCGTTTTCATACATTTTCTTTCGTTTTCATCCACTTTTGATACGCTTTTGTCCTTTTTCATACGTGTTTTTATGCTTTCATATTTTTTTGTCCATTTTCATACATATTCGTTCGTTTTGTTACGTTTTTGTCCGTTTTCATTCGTTTTTGTCCGTTTTTAAATGTCTTTGGTTGTTTTCATACATTTCTGAATATCACAAGTGATAATCTGAATAGCCAAAATAATTTTCTGAATATCACAAGTGATAATCTGAATAGCCAAAATAATTTTCTGAATATCACATGTGATATTTTGTGATTTTTTGAATATGACAAGTGATATTCTATAATACCACAAATGATATTATGAATATCACAAGTGATATTCTGCGATATTCTGAATATCACAAGTGATATTCTGTATCACAAGTGATTTTCAACTAATGTTTTGTAACATGAAAAATCAAAAGTGATATTCAAAAAATCGCAAGTGATAGATATTCAGAATATTACAAGTGATATTCAGAATATCACCAGTGATATTCAGAAAATTGCAAGTGTTATTCCGATTTTCTGAATAGCAATTGTGATATTCTGAATACCAATAGTGATATTCAAAAATATATGAAAACGGACGATAACGTAAGAAAACAGAGATAACGTAAGAAAAGGGATAAATACGTATGAAAATGAACGAAAACAAAAGAAAATCACAAGTGATATTCAAAGTATCACTTGTGATTTTCTTAATATCCGTTGTAATATTCAGAAACGTAAGAAAATGAACGAAAACGTAAGAAAACGAACGAAAACAAAAGAAAATCACAAGTGATATTCTAAATATCACAAGTGATATTCAAAGTATCACTTGTGATTTTCTTGATATCAATGGTAATATTTAGAAACGTAAGAAAATGGACGAAAACGTAAGAAAACAGACAAAAACGTATGAAACCGTAAAAACACGTAAGAAAATGGAGAAAAGCATATGAAAAATGGACTAAAACGAAAGAAACGAACGAAAACGTATCAAAACGATTGAAAACGTAATAAATTAGACGAAAACGTACGAAAATGGGTGAAAACATAAGAAACGACGAAAACGTGATAAAATAGACGAAAATATATGAAAGCGTAAAAACACATCTAAAAAAATGGTCGAATATGTATGAAAGATGGACGAAAACGAAAGAAAACGGACGAAAACGCATTAAAACGAACGAAAACGTATGAAAAGTAACGAAAACATAAGAAGATAGACAAAACGTATGAAAACGGGCGAAACGGACGAAAACGTATGAAAATGAACGTAAACGTTTTAAAATAGACGAGAACATCTAAAAATGGACGAAAACATAAAAAAATGTATGAAAACGTGCAAAAACGTCTGAAAACGGACGAAAACGTATATAAACGTAAGAAAACGGACAAAAACGTTTGAAAAGAGACGAAAATGTAAAAAACGGACGAAAACAAAAAAAACGTGAATTAGAAAAAAAAGAACGTGAATTGAAAAAAAAAAGCAAAAAAAAAAAATAACGTGAATTGGAAAAAAAAATAATAAAAAAAATAACAAAGAGAAAAAAAAAGTAAAAAAGAAAAAGGAAGGAAAGAATTAAAAAAAGAAAAAGAAAAGAAAAAAAGAACGTGAATTGTTAAAAAAAAAAGCCAAAAGAAGGAAAAAAAAAAACAAAAAACAAAACAAAACAAAAAAAATGAAAAAAACATGGACTTAGGTTGTTCTATTTAATCTTAGGTTAATCCCCACCATTAAATCAAACTAGATGAATGGTGAGAATTTGTCCATTGATATGCACCAAAATAAGGGTATGCAATTGAATTTTCCTCATAATAAAAATTGCTATTATAATTAAATTTGGTAGGTGATGCCATACAATAAATAATACTTTTAAACATACCATACATTGGTAATTATTTTTTTATAAAAACAATTAGTTAGTCAAAAACTCAAGCTGAAAACCAAAAATTAAATTAATTACCATTTTGATTTGGCAAAGTCGATCAAAAGACAGTTTCACCTTTTGATTTTGAGTAGTATGATAAACTCAAAAAATTATAATTGTTATTTATAGCACTAGTAGACAATTATTTGAGAATTTTAATGAAAAATTTGCAAAACTGACATCAAAGATGACACTCATTTCGAACTTGACTAAACTTTGTGGCATAAACTAAAACACATTTATGTGAACTATCTATATTGCCCTTTCGTGATGCATTTTTATGTCATTAATGTGAGTTTTCATAACACTTTTATGTCAATAATGTGAGTTTTTTATAACACTTTTACGCCGTTAACAATTAACCATTCCTTTTTTATCTTTATTTTGCCAAATTTCTTCCTTCATTTTTAATCAAAAATCTTGAAAGTACGTAGTTCATAAATATGTTCGTTCCATAACAAACATCAGTGAGGTCTTAGAAGAGTGTGCAATAGGTACCGTTGCACAGGGCCTCCACTTAAAAAGGGCCACATTTTTATTAGTTTTGCATGTAAATACGTATAATTTAAACATAGACGAGTCATATAATTCAAGTTAATATGCAATTTCTTTTTAGTTTACGCGTGTAATAAAGCATCGTTGTTAACAGGGTCACCGAAAACCACGCCATGATTAAATTCCAATATTCCATTGAAACATTAATGTCCCTTTGGCAAAGTTTGACTAGCTATTGCCAAAAATCTCGTATCTTAGAAAACATAGTGATCTTGCAAACTCATATGTTAGCGAAACCCCAATCTGAATAATGTTCACCTAGGATTGAGATTCGATCTGAGACGTAATGTTGCGTTTTTGTGAGTGAAAAAAATAAAGAGTGAGCCATTTATTCTGGGATTTGCATTTGATTGAAACTTAAACTTCCTAGTCACATAAACCTAACATGACCTCTTTAACATGCATGAGAGAATCCCAATGGGTTCGTGTATATATATAACGTACTAAGGCATAAATCATAAGGCATCATCATTCAATATTAACAAAAGTTAACAGGCTTTCAGGTGAAAATGATTAGGCGATTGTGTACTGTGATAGCTTCTTCAAAGCCATGCAAACAACCTCTCCATATCGTTGAACGATCACTTCCTACATCTCTCGTCACAACAAAGCGTCCATATGAAAGTCGGCTCTTTTCAGCTAACCCATGTGTGATACCTCAAGAGCTTACTAAGTGAGTAACTATTTTGTGTTTTTTGTTGTTGTTTTAATAAGCTAGGCTAAAATCTGTTAATACCAAGGAGTTGGTTCATTAGTCATAAAAAAATGTCTACATTATATGCAGAAATGAAATTGGACATACGAGCACAGGTGGAATTCGTGTTATGACGATACAAAATGTGAAGCCTGATAGGCCAACGCCTGATGCCCTCCGATTATACAAGCTTTCAGCATTTGATCAAGTCAATATTCCTTCTTACGTTCCGTTTATTTTCTTCTATCCAAACAATAGCAATGGCAACACCGACATCAGTGACATTATACTTCAAAGATCCAAATTTTTAAAGCAATCAATGTCAGAAACGCTTACTAAATTTTACCCATTTGCAGGAAAGTATACAAATGATATACATATAGATTGTAATGATGAAGGTGTTTATTATGCTGAGACACAAGTTGATGGTGATCTCTCAAGTTTTATTGCAAAACCAGATTACAAGTTAATACAATCACTACTTCCGGTTCCTCCAAATGTGAAGGAGCCTACACTGGGATACTATCTTGTTATGATCCAAGTAAACTTCTTTAGTTGTGGTGGTGTCGCTATTAGCATGTCCAATTCGCATAAGCTCATCGATGGTGGTACTTACATGACGTTTTTTAATTCATGGGCGTCTGCAGCTAAAGGCGATAAACAAAATATGTTTTACCCTAATTTTGTTTCTCCGTCTCTTTTTCTAGCCAGTACTAAAACACCTTCAAATCTATCTTACCCAGTATCATCCTTGGCTGTACGGCCAATGATGTGTAACAGAGGGAAATGTGTGACAAAAAGATTCAGGTTTGATGCATCAGCGTTACAAGCACTAAAGGCCAAAGCAAATGAATCTGTTTCCGCCACTCGCGTTGCAGCAGTAACCTCACTGATTTGGAAGTGTGCGACAAGTGCTGCAAGGAAACTAAATGGAGAAAGGCCGTCAATAGTGCAGATTGCTGTGAATCTACGAGGTAGATTTGCAACACCCTTGCCACGAAATGCAATTGGGAACATCATCTGGTGCGGGGTGGCTAGGTGTGAACCTAACCACACCTTGACATTGGATACCATGGTGGGGCACATCAACGCTGGTGTAGCAAAAATC